>JAUELO010462719.1:0-12365 GCA_032357855.1 Amphibolips quercusostensackenii
ACGGTCATTTTTGAACCAAAAATTTAATAATTAAATTTGTAGTTCAAAAATTTGATACAGAAAAAAACAAATCCTCTAAAAAATAGTTGCATTTTCAACTAAAGAATGCGAGCTTCATTGATAAAATTAATTTTCAACAAATTAGTTTAACTTTCAACCAAGTAGTTGAATTGAAAAAAAAAATAAATCTGTAATGAAAAATTAAAAAGTAGAATTTACAACTAAAAACGATCAATTTTCAATTAAACATAAAGTAGTTCAATTTTCAGTTAAAAGATTTATTTTTTTAGATTAAAAAACAAATTTTTAACAAAAAAGTTAACCAATGAAATTAATTGTTAAGACAGTAGTTCAAATTTCAACGAAGTACTTGAATTAAAAAAAAACTATTTTTAATAAATAATTTAATAATTGAATTTATAACTAAAAACGATCACTTTTCAACAAAAAATGAAATATTTGAGTTTGCAGTTCAAAAATTTAACTTTTAACAAAAAAAAGACGAATTTTCAACAAAATAGTGAAACCTTTAACTAATAAAATGGATGCTTAAAAAAGTAGTTTAACTTTTAAACAAATAGTTGAATTTGCAATTAAAGAAATTAATTTTATACTAAATTATCTATTTATACTTTTTTTTATTTATACATTCGAGTAAGTTGAAATGATATTTAGAAGTTTTGAAAAAGATCGAATTTTTAAAAACTTGAAATGATTTGTAATAAATTTAAAACGAAATTGAGATTTTTGAAAATTTCTAGAAAAATCGAGGAAGATTTTTTTAATTTAAACAATTTTTTTTTCAAAATATTTTAAAAGATTTCCGAAATATTGTCGAGAAAGAATCTGGATGATTTTGAGGCATTTTTTTATTTTGCAGGATTAAAAAATATATGAAAAAATTCTAATCATTTTAAAAGATATTAAGAATATTTCAAGCCAAAAAGGTGAATTTTTTGTAAAAGAACTAAATTTGATACCCCCAACTATAAATTTTCAACCAAAAAGTTAATTTTCAACAAAAAAAGATGAATTTTCAACAGAAGAGTTATTTTGTAACTCAAGAGTTGAATTTTAAATTCAAAACGGTAAATTTTGAACTAAAAATTTAATAATTAAATTTGTAATTAAAAGATTTGTTTGAAAAAGCGAATTCTCTGAAAAATAGGTGAATTTTCAACTAAAGAGTTCGATCTTCAATTAATAAAATTAATTTTTAACAAATTAGTTTAGATTTTTACCCAGTAGTTGAATTAAAAAAAAAATGAATTTTCACTGAGAAATTAAAAAGTAGAATTTACAACTTAAAACGATCAATTTTTAATCAAACTTAAAATAGTTAAATTTTCAGATAAAAAATTAATTTTCTAACATTAAAAAAACGAATTTTCAAAAAAATAGTTAACCAATAAAATTAAATTTCAACACGGTAGTATAAATTTCAACTAAGTACTTGGATTAAAAAAAAATTTATTCTCACCTTTAACCTTTAACCAATAAAATGAATGTTTAACAAAGTAGTTTAACTTTAAACCAAATAGTTGAATTTTCAATCAACGAGATTTATTTTATGCTACAAAAGATGACTTAAATTGGAAATCGTTTAATTAACAAAACTAAAAATTATTAAATAAGTAGAAATATGTGACCATTTATTTAAAACAAGCAATTATTTCAGGCAAAACACAAGTAAGTTGAAAAGATATTGAGAAGCTTAGAAAAGGTTTAAAATTTTTTTTAAACTTGAAATTATTTTAACTAATTTAAAACAAAATGGAGATTTTGGCAGATTCCTAGGCGAATTGAAAATAATTTTTATTTTTACTTTGAACAATTAATTTCTAAAGATTTCAAAAGATTCACAAAATATTGTCAAAAAAGAATCTGGATGATTTTAACGCATTTTTTCGTTTTGCAGGATTAAAAAAAAATCTGGAAAAGATCGAATCGTTTTCAAAGATATTTAGAGGTTTGGGAAAATTTCAAAAAATAATCTAGATTTTAAAAAGGTTTCAAAAAGTTATAAACAAAAATGTAGATTTTGAAATAAAATTATAAAGCTATTTAAGAATTTCGAAAGGTTTTAAAATATTTCAAAAAAATTCTATTTTCAAAAAATTATCTTAAAATATTTAAAAGCAAAACAAATTTTGATGTATAAATAACAATTGAAGAATTGTCGATTTGAAATTACTTTAAATAAACATAGTTTATTAGTTTCTAATTAAAAAATTGTACAGTATTAATTATAATTTTTAAAAATGAACTGTATTTTAGGTAATAAAAAGTGAACAATAATTGATTTTACAACATGATTCTAAATCTGTTCGAAATTAAAGAATTTGCAGATTTTAACGTTAAAATAACTTCAATTAATAAAGCCATAATTAGACGCTTTTATTCAATTTTAAATTCTATTCAAATATTGCTTTTGTCTCAAATATTCCATTTTTAACTCATAAAATTGTAAATTTTCTAATTAGGAAAAAAACAATTGTTTGATAAATAGCAATACGTGACTCTTTATTTAAAACGAGAAGTAATTTGGAAAAAACGAGTAATTTAAAGAGATATTTAGAAGTTTTGAAAAGAATTAATTTTTTTTAACTTGAAATGATTTTAAATAATTCAAAACAAATTTTACATTTTTGCAGATTCCTAGGAAAATTAAAAATGATTTTTTTTTCTTTGAAAACTTAATTTAGAAAAAAATATTTGAAAATATTTCCAAAGGTTTCAAAAATATTTTTAAAAAATAATCTTGATGCTTTTAAGGCATTTTTTACTTTTGCAGGATTGAAAAAAAAAGAAAAAATTTTAATCATTTTAAAATATATTTAGAATATTACATGACAAATAGGTGAATTTTTTATAAAAGAACTGAATTTATACCCCTAACTATGAACTTTCATCCAAAAAATAATTTTTAACTAAAATTTTATTTTTTAACCAAAAAGATGAACTTTTAACAAAACAGTTGGATAAGTTAAAAATACGATTTTTCTAAAAAAATATGAATTTTCAACAGAAAAGTTATTTTTCAACCCAAGAGTTGAATTTTAAACTAAAAACGGTCTATTTTGAACCAAAAATTTAATAATTAAATTTTTACTTCAAAAATTTAATAATTAAATTTTTACTTCAAAAATTTAATAATTAAATTTTTACTTCAAAAATTTAATAATTGAATTTTTACTTCAAAAATGTAATAATTAAATTTTTACTTCAAAAATTTAATAATTAAAGTTTTACTTAAAAAATTTTTTCACGAAAAACGAATTCTTTAAAAAAATAGTTCAATTTTCAACTATAGAGTTCGATCTTCAACTAATAAAATAAATTTTCAACAATTTAGTTCAGATTTCTATGAAGTAGTTTAATTAAAAAAAAATGAATCCTCAATGATAAATTAAAAAGTAGAATTTACAACTAAAAATGATCAATTTTCAATCAAACATAAAATAGTTCAATTTTCAGTTATAAGATTAATTTTTTTAGATTCAAAAACGCATTTTTAACAAAAAAGTTAACAAATAAAATTAATTTTTAAGACAGTAGTTCAAATTTTAACGAAGTACTTGAATTAAAAAAAAACTATTTTTAATAAATAATTTAATAATTGAATTTTTAACTAAAAACGATCACTTTTTAACAAAAAATGGAATATTTGAGTTTGTAGTTCAAAAATTTAACTTTTGACAAAAAAAAAGACGAATCTTCAACAAAATAGTGAAACTTTTAACCAATAAAATGAATGTTTAAAAAACTAGTTTAACTTTTAACCAAATAGTTGAATTTTCAATCAACAAGATTTGTTTTATACCAAATAAATAATTAAATTGGACATTGTTTAATTAACAAAAAAAATAATTATTCAATAAATAGAAATGTGTGACTATTTAAAACAAGCAATTAATTCATGAAAAATTTAAGTAAGTTGAAGAGATATTTAGAAGTGTAGAAAAGGTTCAAATTTTTTTTTAACTTGTAATAATTTAAACTAATTTAAAACAAAATATATCTTTTTCAGATTGATAGGAAAATTGAAAATGATTTTTTTTCCTGAATTTATTAAAAAAAAATATTTAAAATAATTCATAATATTTTTAAAATATTGTCAAAAAAGAATCTGGATGATTTTGAGCCATTTTTTTACTTTTGCAGGATCAAAAAAATAGGAAAAATTCGAATAATTTGAAAAGCTTTTTAGAAGTTTTGAAAAATTGTTAAAAATGATTTAAAATTTGAGAAGATTTCATAAAATTATGAACGAAAATGTAGATTTTGAAATAATAAATAATTCTATTTTGAAAAAATTATTTCAAAATATTTAACAAAACAAATTTTCATGTATAAATAACAATGGAACAATTATTAATTTGAAACTGCTTGAAATTAAAATAATTTGAGTTCTAATTTAAAAATTGTTCAACATTAATTATAATTAAAAAAATGAACTGAATCTTAAGTAATAAAAAGTGAAGAACAATTCATTTTACATCATGATTCTGAATCTGTTCAAAACTTAAGAATTTACAGATTTCAACGTTAAAATAACTCTAAATTAATAAAGCCATGATTAAACTGTCATTCAATTTTTAATTCTATTCAAAAATTGTATCTGTCTAAAATATTCCATGCTCAAGTCATTAAATTGAAAATTCTTCAATTAACAAAAAGAACAATTATTCAATAAGTAGCAATATGTTTCTCTTTATTTAAAATTAGCAATTAATTCAGGGAAAATTCGAGTAAGTTGGAGAGATATTTAGAAGTTCATAAAAGTTTCAAATTTTTTTTATTAATATGATTTGAACTAATTGAAAACAAAATTTAGATTTTTTCAGATTCCTAGGAAAATTGAAAACGATTTTTTTACCTTGTTTGCCAATTCGCAAAAACTTTCTCCTTAAAATTATCTTTTTAGTTATAAATTTTATTATTTAGTTGTAAATTAAAAAATTTTCTTAAAAAGACCTAATTTTTTTTGCAAATTTAACTGTTTTGTTAAAAATTCGTCTTTTGGGGTTAAAAATGCAACTCTTTACGTAGAACATTAACCTTTGTTTAAAATTCATATTTTTTTGCTAATAAGTAAGTCAACTGAAATCTTTTTTGTATGAAAAATATTTTTTCTGAAAATTTGTCTTTTTAATTTTAAAGTTCATCTTTTTTTAATAGAAATATTGCATCTTTCTTGGATAAAAATGCAAATGTTTTGTTGAAAATTCAACTATTTCCTAGAAAATTTACTTTTTGTTTTAAATTCTTATTTTTCAAGTGAAAAGTCAATTAAAATCCTTTTGGATATAAATTTAACTCTTTTTTTTGTTGAAAATTTGTCTTTTTGACTTAAAAATTCACCTGTTTCAATAGAATTTTCATTTTCCTTAAACAAAAATGCAACTGTTTGGTTAAAAATTTAAAGTAACCTGGAATCTTCTTTGAATGAAAATTTAACTCATTTTTTGAAGTTTTTTTTTTAAATTCATCTGTTTTAGGAGAAATTTCATCTTTCTTGAATAAAAATGCAACTGTTCGATTCAAAATTCAACTCTTTTTTGAAAATTTGTTTTTCTGACTTCAAAATTTACCTGATTTAGCAGAAATGACATTTTTCTTGGATATAAAAGCAACTGTTTGGTTGAAAATTCAACAATTTTGTTGAAAAGTCACACTTTTTGCTTGAAAATTCTGCGATTTCGTTAAAAATTTAACTGCATTTTAGAAATTTTACTTTTTAGTTCAATTTAATATTTTTGGGCTGAAAAGAGAACTGAAATCTTTTCTGAATGAAAATTCAAATATTTCTTAAAAAAAAAATTATTCTTAATTAAAAGTTTATCTGTTCTCTGAAAAAAATATCATCTTTTTTAAATGAAAATGCAACTGTTGGGTTGAAAATTAAACTATTTTGTTAAGAAGTCATGATTTTGGTTAAAAATTCTACTTTTTTGTTCAAAATTTAACTATTATGTACAGAATTTACTTTTGGTTTAAAATTGATATTTTGGTGTTGAAAAACGAACTGAAATCTTTACTGAATGAAAGTTTAACTGTAAAACAAAAATGTGTCGTTTTTTATTGAAAATTCATCTTTTTGAAATAAAAATTCAATTTTGTACGTAGAAACTTATTTTTTGTTAAAAAATTCATATTTTCAGCTTGAAAAGTTAACTGGAATCTTTTTTGGATGAAAAATCAACTATTTAAAAATTATTTTTTTAAAAATAAAAATTCATCTGTTTTAAGAAAACTTTAATCTTTATGGATAAAAATACAAGTATCAGGTAGAGAATTCAACAATTTTGTTAAAAATTCATCCTTTTTGAGTAAAATTTCGTCTTTTTGGATTGTAAATTCAATTTTTTTCGTAGAAACATATTTCTTGTTTAAAAAATCATATTTTGATCGTAAAAAATCTCAAAAACTTTTTTAACAGAAAATTCAACTATTTTTTTCTAATTTACCTTTTTGATTTTAAAAATTCATCTGCTTTAGTAGAAATTGCTTTATTTCATGAAGCAACTTTTTCGTAAAAAATTATTCTTCTTTGCTTGAATATTTAACTATTTTGTTTATATTATTATATTATTTATATTTTTATTTCAAAATTAACTTCTTTGTTTGAAAATTTAACTATTTTGTTGGAAATTCAACTACTTGGGTAAAAATTAAACTATATTGTTAAAAATTTATTTTTTTATTGAAGGCTTATGTCTTTAATTAAAAATTTTACTGTTTAGTAAAAGTCTTTTTTTAAATTCATTTTTTAACTGAAAATGTAACTTTTTCATTTAAGAAAATTTTTTTTTTTTGAAAATTTTTCTTTTTGATAAAAAAATAATTTTCTTGGTTTAAAAATTTCATTTTTTTGGGTAAAAATGCATTAGTTCCGTGGAAAAATAATTTTTTGCTGAAGTCATTTTTTTTGTTTGAACATTCATTTTTGTAGAGAAAATTCGTGTTTTGTTTTGAAGGTTCAACAATTCAGATAAAGTTTTCTTTCTTCAGTGAAAAATCTTTATTTGTTAAAAATTCGTCTTTTTGGTTTTGAAATTCTTTTTTTTTGTATAAATTTTATTTTTTGATTGAAATATAAACTATGCCACTTTTCGTTGGATATTTATCTTTTTAGGTTGAAAATTCAAATTTTTTGTCAAAAGTTTTATTATTTTGCTGAAAATTTAAGTATTTTGTTGGAAATTCAAGTATTTTGTCAAAAAGCCATCTTTTATAGTAATAAAAACATTTTTTTCTTCAAAATAAATTACTAGATTTGAAAATTTAAAATTTGTACCTAAAATACTGTTTTATTTTGTTTACAAAAGATTCTATGTTAAAAGTATTTCGAGACTAAAATGCTGGTATTTGTATATTAATGATGAAGGGTTATAAAAAATTAGTCAAAGAAAAATCAAGGAATTTTGAAAATGAAGTTTTTGGACACCCTGCCTAATTCTACCAGCAATAATTAGTAAAAAAAATTTGGAAACTAAAAATTATGTACAGCAAGATGGGGGGGGGGGGTAGAAATATTTTGTTAAGGAGGCAACGGGGGTCTCAGAAAGGGCCTATAATTCGTAACGTAATTTAAGTATGGCCCCTAAGAAATTTTAACGAAAAAATTAATTTTAGTCAGATGTGGAATATAAAAAAAGACTAATTTTTCATGAAAAATTTAAATTTTCAACAAAAATAGAAATAGTTACATTTCCAGCAATAAAAAACTTGTTAAATTTTTAACTGTGAATATGAAATTTCAACTAAAATAATGGATCTTTACTAAAAAGAAATTGATTTGGTACAAATTTGTAAAACTTTTAACTAGGTAGTCGATTTTCTTGACAAAAAAGATGAATTCTTAACGGAAAGTGTGATTATTGCTGATATTTCAACGATGAAAGATTTTAATTTAAATTAAAAATAGTTGAATTTAATAAAAAATGCGAATTTTTAACAAAATAGTCAAACTTTTGAACCAAAGAGATGAATTTTAAACGAAAAGGATCAATTTTTAACTAAGAAGATTAAGTTTCTACCAAAAAACACGAATTTCAAACAGAACCACAAATATAACAGTGGAATTGTCAAGCAAAGAGAATGAACCTTCAAATATATAAGTAATTATATTTCCTTATTATGTTCTATTAATTGAGTTTGCATGTAAGCGAAAAACGAGAAATAGGCAAACTTTCTTAAAATTTATAATCAAGAAGTTGTTAACGTTACTTCTACTAAAGCCCCCCCCCCCTTTCTTGTTACTAACCGTAGTTTCTGGTCTAGTATTTATAGCGTTTTTACATATCAAATAATTTCGTGAGAGCAGAAATCGCAAAGTAAAAAATCTTATCAAAAGTCTTTTTACAGGGGAAAACCCTAACGAGTTTTTTTTCACTTGTACTTTTTAAAAAAATGTTATAACGTCTTTAAAAAATCGATCTTGTCAGTAAAAAATTATCTGCGTGCAAGAAAAGGTTTTTTTCTAAAAATTTTAATTTTCTTAAAAAACCAAAACGAAAGTTTCCATTTTAGCCTTAAGCTATCGAATGCTATTGTCCTGAGTAGCCAGAAAAAAATATCAATAAGTTTTTTGATTTGCGTAAGACAACCAAATGAGAAGAAAACAGACAAAAAAATTTAATAAAAATCTGCCCGCTTTCCTCACAAGTTTGCGCGCAACTTTTTCCGGTATTGACTCAAGGCTCTATCGGCATTAAGAACGCATGCTCATTACAGTAACCGCGATTCGCGCTGGATTTTTAATATGTATTTATATAATTCTCTGATCATTTATATAATACCAATAATTTTTTATTGTATATTTTCGAGTACGGCAACATTTTCGCATGATTACGATAACCTTTGATATCATTATAACATTATCGGAATGCTTTGCATTTTTTCACACTTTTTTTAAACTCCAAAGAAAAAGTTTTAATTACTCAAACTTTGATTTGACTTACTAAATATGCTACCAAAAAATCTAAAATTCAACATTTTTCTTAAACAGTGTTTATTTTAGTCATAGAAAACTGTATTTAAAATTAAAAGAAGAACCATAAGACATATAGAAATTAATTTTTTGATTGTAATGTCATTTATCACAATTAAAACAAAAACTATGCATCCTATCTGAAAATGATTGATAAAAAAGTTGTAATTTTTTTGAGTGAATAACTTTTGTTTTTTACTCGTAGCTTATGTAATTTCTCCAAAAATTTAAATTTTTTATATTTAAAGTTTTTTTTTCAGAAATAAAGCAAAAACTACGCGTTCTATCAAAAAGTGAATTATAACAAATTTGTAGATCTTTTTTGGTTGCACAATTTTTGTCCTATTATTTTTTCAATCTTGCATAGTTTGACTGCAAAATGGAATTTTTCATTTTTAATTATTTTTTGTACGATGAAAAATTTAAATTTTTGATTTTTCAAAAGAACGCAAAAACTTATTATGATAGTTTTGTAGGGCTTTCAAAAAGCAACGTTTTTCTCTTTTTGAGTTTTTTTATATCGAGCGTTGTTAGTCTTGAAATTTGCATTTTGTTTTGTTTCTTTGAATATTAAAAATTCGATAACTATGATCATTTTCTTTTTTATCAAAAAAGATCATTAGGATGAATTATCCGTCCTTTTAAGTACTACATATATCCGTGCATAGAATTTTTTTATTTAAGAAAAATGGTCTCAAAATTTTTCAAAATGTGCTCACTTTTTGAATTTTCATCCAAAATAGCTGGGTGACGAAGTCGTCCTTTTCCTTCAGGTTTTAAACGAGTGTGCTGTAGCTTAATCCAATATGACTAGTCTTTCGAAAGTTATCGTGCCTACAGGATACAGAAAAACAGACAGAGATACATACAGACACCTTCTTAAAAATTGTTTTTTTCTAACTTAGAAGGTCTCAAAACCTGGACATTTTATAAAAACTGGCAAAGGCAAATTTTACATAAAACTAATACCTTCTTTAATAAAAAATACTTTTTATTTTATGTGCACGTTTATACTACACTATACTACTATACCTTATTCTAATAATTCCTCGGTTTCTATAGATAATATTAATGCAATAATATTTGAGCCAGAAGCTGTAAAATGAGGCATAAATGCATATTTCCAATATTTTATGTTATAAATAAATTATCTCCCTACATGGAACAAAATAATCGCCTAAATTTCAATTAGTTATTTTATAACTTCTGGATAGAGTCAAAAGTCCAGTGAGATTTCAGCGAATTTTAATAAACAGTAGAAAAAAAGTCCTTATTTTCAAAAACAGAGTCACTGAAAAAAGTCTACTAATTCTCATAAAAAAGTGTTTCAAAAACCAAGCAATCCTTTCTGATAAATAATCAACATTTCTCTAGAGTGCAAGTGAAAAAATAGGGATCCAAGAAAATAATTCATTCATAATATTAAAAAGTACATTTAATATTATATTCGTGATTCGTGGGAAAGAATTAAGGAATTAAGTAGTCTAAGAATTAAAAATACGGACTAATAGAATTCCGCTCACCAGTTACTAAAGACTGTAAATGCGCAATGAACGTTTTTCGGTAGCACCGCGCACGTCTAGCACCTTTTGCGTATTTTTGTGTGTTTGCAAGCGCTTGTTACTTATTACTGTGATTGGGAAATGACAGGGGATTTATTTTCTGATCAAGATTATTTTTTATGCTTAGTTTTAATGGAAAAAGTTATTTAATTATTTGATATTACAATTGTAAAAATTTTTTAAATATAAAAACTATTCTTGAAATCGGGACAGACTTTGAAGTGCTTTTCGAAATCTTCACTCAGAGATACTCAAATTTAAGAAGTCATATTCAAAAAAAGTAAAAATGTAAATCTTACTTTAATGTCCAAAATGAAAATTTGATCGTTGGATTCTTGGTTTTCTTAATTTGAAATAATTTCGTAGATGAAATTTTGAACCTTCTTCTTGATTGTTATTCTTTTTCATTAAATAGAAGTATAGAATGAAATAACTGGTTAGAGTTATTTCGGTTAGACTGGTGTAATTCAATTAAAAGAATTAGTGGCTTCTACCAGTGTAGTGCGTATATTTTTGTTGTTAGATTTGAACGACGCGTTTCGACATAGATCTATATCATTTTCAAGTTCCTTAATTTTCTCACAAGAGAATTAACTAGAAGAAATAAATATTTTACTAATATTAATCTATACAGATTCGTAACTGCCAAAGAGAAAGAACATGTAAAACGAAGAATTTTCGTCAGATGAAAAGAATTGAAGTAAAAATGGATAATTACCTTAGTTAGAGTTTGTAAAAATCTGGATCATATTTTCTTGTTGTGTACGTTAAAATGAATAATTAGTGTATCATTATTAAAAAATGATTACACATAACCTTAAAGAGATTTTTCCAATGTGTCTATATTACATGTTAGATGTTATTTCTTTCTAAATTTGTTTTTGAAGTTATATTTTGAACAATAAGAGATTTTTATAAAGTCACAGGATAAATCCTGGACTTTTTTAAAATGTGATTAATTACATTTTAATGAAATTGTTTGGACTAACACGTGTGACACTTAATAGTTAAAATGTAACAACAGATTTATATTTTAAGGTTAGAATAGGAAGTCATGTGATATGTATTTTGCCGGGAAATTTTAAAATATATTAATTTAAATGAAAATTAAGAATTAAAGTTAAATATTATAAAAAAGTTAAATTTTGATTTGTGAAATAAGATTATGGTAAATAACATTTAAGTTTTGAATATCTGTTCTAAAGTTTACTGAATTATTATGTCTTTGTATATAAATCATTTCTAGGAATAATCTTTTATCTAAGTTCTCTTCTGTATTTAAAATTTTAACATTTTTAGTATCAAAATCAAAGTTATGGTTATATAAAAAAGCATGTTTAGCTAAAGCTGTGTTTTGTTCATTTTTTTCTACAGATCTTTTATGTTCTTTTATTCTCACTAATAGGTGTCTAAGTGTTTGTCCAATATACGTTAATTTACAGTCAAGACAGTTAATTTTATATATAGTATTAACTTTATTACATTTGGTTAATTTATCTTTAAATTTCGGAAAAAGAATTTTATTAAAAGTGTTTTCAACAGAAAAGACAATTCGAATGTTATTTTTCTTAGGAAAAATTCTAAATAAAATTTCATCAAAGTTATTGATATGTGGCATAACTATAATTTTAGATTCTGTAAAAAAAATTTTTTTAATAGTTTGTAAGTTATCATTTTTTGAATTTAAAATAATTTTATAACGTTCAGTTATTTTCATATTCAACAAATCTAAAGGATATCCATTTTTTAACAAAGTATTTTTAACAATGTTAAGATTTTCTTTATGAAATTTAACATCTGACAATTTT
>JAUELO010462735.1:0-12364 GCA_032357855.1 Amphibolips quercusostensackenii
CTGCCTTCAAACCCAACTGTCAATTAGCCGGATGAATTCGAAAGGCATTCTACTTCAGTTTTTCTTTTTCCTAGCTGAATTTCCGAACAAATTTGAAAACATCTAAAAAAGTTAGATGCAGACGTGGGTTCTGACACAAGTCCTTATTTGAGTGTAATTAAACATAAGTCTGAAAAATATTGAGAGTTACCTACGAGGAAGCAAAGTTCTTATAAAATAAAACACAAATCAATGCACCCATAATGAATAGCCATTGTTGGCGTGGATTGACAGATGGTTAGGCTGGTGGTGGATAGGCTAGTTGTAGATGTGCTTGTGGTGGTTGGACTTGCGGTGGTTGGGCTGGTGATGGTTGGGCTTGTAGTCGCCGAAAGATACTGTGAAAACAAAGTATTATTTTACAGCTATTTTCAGGTGTTACAATAAGACTCAGTAAAACATTCTCGAGCGGTAGTAAAATGAGACTACTTATTTGAACCCAGAATTAATTATTTTACATTGAAAATTACAAAATAAAGTTTTTCTATTGAAGAAAAGAACACAAAAAAATTAATACCTTGAAAAAAAAGATCTCTGGTTGTTACGAACTGGTTTTTGGACGATTATTGACACCTCAGTTCAATTGTTTACGGTAACAGCACGTGCACCTCCAGACGTGGTTTCCATTATTAGCGTTATGGGTTTAGGAAGCTTCTAGCGATTATTTTCATTAAGTAGCATGTATACTTTTGTTCCAACTGATCCTGTATGTCCGAGAAATTGGACCTCCTTTCCATTCTTGATGCTGACTTCTGATGGATTGTAGTGAAATCGTGCAGGTTCTGTGAAAAATAGTAATTTGTGACGCTTTCACAGATATATTGTAATCAAAAAATCGATTAATAAAATAATCAATCAGTCAGTCAGTCATTCAGTCAATTTAAAGTCGTAATTACGAGTTTCTAATTCCAAATGATTGCGAGAGGCATATTTTCGTTTTCTAAAAAGTAAATAAGTATATAACAAAATCTTATTAGATTTTGGAAATCTTTCTTATATTCATTTACATATGATATTATAAATTTAATTGCACTTACCAATAGAATTAGGCAGCATAAATGCTATTGTGAGAAGAATAGTTCCCGTAACAATCTGCATTGCTGTCGACGGACCTCAGCACAGACTGATGAGTCGGTACTAAAATAAGACAATTGTCAGAAAATTGTCATAAATATTGAGATTCACGAAAGCTTATTGGTGGATACGAAATAATAGATTTTAAACAAAAACAAGGTCTTGTGGTTTATATAGCACCTTCTACGATTACATGCTATATATTGATAAGATAATACCTTGCTTGTTCCATATTCACGTACAAAATAAAAAATGTGAAAAAGATGAGACAAATAATTATGACAATGCGTTTTATTCATCTAACCGGATTTGTATTTTAAAAAACACAAGAATTCTGTTCTAAATAACTCAGTGTCTCGGCGTGTGTTATACACAATTTAATGGAGAAAAGTCATTTTGTGGGTTTAGCAATGTTTAGCTAATTAAAATTAATAGATTTTGTATAAAACGTAAGGAATGTAAATTTTGCATTAAAATTTATTAAGGAGTCGTGCTTTTTCGTAATTGGTTGAGCAGTTTTCATAAACAAATTCATAGTTTGGCGACTTTTCAATAAACAATGCTTATTTTTGTTTACAAAATTAACAAGGAATGTATTTTCGAAATCATTTCTCTATAATACTTAAAAAATTGACCACATATATTCATTACTTAAACAATTTTTATGAACAAATTCACATTTGGACAATTGCACAAAGAACAGGACTAATTTTTGTTTACAGAATCAACTAGGAATAATTTTTTGATGACTCTTTGCTATAATACTTTGCAAATTGATAAAAATATTCAATAATTATATAATTTGTATAGAAAAATTCACATCTACATAGAATAGGTTTAATTTTTGCTTACAGATTTAACTAAAAATGTCTTTTAAATGACGTTTTTTGATGACCCCATATGAGAGATCGCTGCTTTCCAAAGCAAAATCACTGCTTGTGAATATTACGTGAGTTCACTGAATTGAGAAGAAATCGAACTCATTAATTAGTAGAAAATTTACAGAAAATGCATTTTCTCATAACAAATTTTTGATTAAATATAAGCGTTGTCAGTTTGCAAAGCATCATAGCAAAGAGTCATCAGAAAGACATCCCTAGTTGATGCCGTGAACGAAAATTGAGGATAATCATTAAAAAATCGCCAAACTGTCATTTTTTATGATAATTGTTTAAGTAATCAATAATTGTTGTCAATTTGTAGAGTATCATAGCAAAGCGTTATCAAAAATACATATCTAGTGGATTTCGTAAAAAAATTGAGCCGCATTATTAAAAAGTCGCTAAACTGTGAATTTGTTTATAAAAATTGTGTAAGCAATCATTTAAAAGCATTTCTTTTTAATCAATGGTAAAGGACCATTTATTTCTGTGACATTTTGTACACAATATATTATTTTAATAAGCTTAACCTTGGTTATCCCAAAAAATTACTTTTCTTCTTTAATTTGCTTATAACACAAAAACAATTTTTTGAAATCATTCTGACTAGAAATTATTTCCATATAGTTGCCACACTGACTTAAAATCTGTTTTGATGAATCTGCAGGTCTTAAAAAAATTGCACTTGGAAATAGTTAGAAAAAAATTTAACTTTGTTGTAAAATAACAAATTCCTAAACATAACTAAACCCAGAATACCAATTTATCATTCCTTCAGATTTTTTATTTTACGCTTTACATTTGATCAATTTTTTCCATTTTCCACATTTGGCCGTGAAAACTAAAATATCGCTGAAAACTGTAGCAAAGAGAAGCTGACTAGTTGAAAAAAAAAATTCTGAAAAAATTATTTTTCTGTTTGTCCCATTACTATTTATTTGCATCTGTGTCATAGGCTGCCTGCTCCAAAGGTACCTCAGCTAGGTTAGCAATTTTAAATCTCATACATGTATCATCAGCACGTTGTTCTGATTACAGTCTACAAGGCCCTTAAACTAGTCAATATTCTTTTTAGGCGACCGGGAACTCTTGTAGGCGCTGCATCAATGTTCTCACCTTTATCATCCTCTTGACTATCATCGTTTTGGTCTTGATCCTCCCGGTTTCAAGTAGAATAGTTTGAAGATCCTCAATTGGCTTTTTTTTCTTGATATTATTTTCCACGGACCTAATATCTATGTCCACTTTACGGCGTTAAGTTTCTTGTATACCGCCTTCTCGCTAAACTTCGAACACTTCTGGGACAAAGTCTTCAAATTTTTCTGCACTAATCTTAGGATCTTCCATAAATCCAACTTCTCGTGTTAATTCTATTATTTTTGCTTTCGGATTGCAGACCCTATATCCCTTTGGCTCCTCCGATCAGCCTAAAAATACTTATTTTTTGGCACGTTTGTCAATTTTATTGCATCTACGTTTCCTGTTTGAAAAGAAAACTGTACATCCGTATTCACAAAGTTGTCTCACGTCCGGTGGCTTTCCGCTTCAGACTTCAAATGATGTCTTACCCTCCAGGGTTCGACTCGGTCATAGATTTCGTATATAGTTCGCAGTTAAAAGCGCTTCCGCAAGAACGATAATAAGAGATTCGACAGGACCAGTAGACACCTTGCTATTTTCTGGAGAGTTCGATTCTTCCTCTCCGTGACTCTATTTTCTTCCGAATTGTAGTAGATAGTGAGTTTCCGTGGAATTCTGTTTCTTCTTAAAAATTCATTAGATTCTTGACTCAATCACTTTATACCATTGTCAGACTGGCGACATTTGATTTTCCTCTCCTTCTGATTCTCTACCACGGCCTTAAATTCCCTAAATGGATCAGAAGCTTTCCTTTAATTTTTCAAAACTTTACTTCACACCATCATAACTCGTAATCAATAAAGATGATAAAATACTCTTCCTTTCTAGCTGATTCAATCCTCATTGGATCACACAGATTGGATTGCACTACACTAAGTATTTCACTTTTTCTTTGCAACGTTTTCCAAAACGGGGTCCTCGTCATCTTCGATGAAAGTGGACATCACAGTTCAGGTCTATTTTGCACCTTATGAGGTTCAAACTCTGTACCCTTTTGTCAAGTCCACATAACAATAAATCCTTAACCTTTTAATGTCCTAAGCTTACCACCCTAGACTAACACCGCCACGCTCATTTTGATTTCCAGAGCTTCGTCATTTGCAACCTGCAAAAAAATTTATCGACCAAACGCACTTGTTATATTTTTGTACCCACAAATTGCCACTAGAGAAAAAGATGATTTTCATTTGTTTCAAAAAAATCTGTCTGCAGCAAACATTATTCCAATACGAGAAACTTCATTTTGCTTGCTGCTTACAATGTTTCTTTTTATATATCTGCGGGTCACTTCTGTAAGATTATCACTTGTTTCCACTTAAAATTGAAAGTAGATATCCACACAGTTAGTTTTGGTTTTGTTTACTACAGTGCAGCATCAGCCAATTTCATTGAACGCACATTACGCTCGGATAACTTATTTTTTTTGTTATTTTAAAATGCCTGCTGACTGGTATTCTCCTAAAGAAATCTAGAAAAAAGCGTTTGCACCGCGTGGTAGAAAGATTAATTTTGGAAAGAATAAACCTGAGAAGTTACTTATATGCAGAAGCGTTATGAATAGAATTAAAAAATTTTCAAATGACAATTTTAATTCAAGTGATAAAAAGTTCCCATTGAGCATTTTTAGAACATGCTACGCCATTATGCAAGAAGTAGCAGATCGTCAGAAGAATGTAAATGCCGACATCAAAAGCAGAGTTTTAAAATTAGTAGAAGCCCTGGAGGTCATCCAACAAAAACGGGAGCAGATTAAAAAAGCACAAAAGAGCATTTTGAGCCTGGCGTAGAAGCAGACTCAAAGAAGCTCAAGCACTCCAAGGCGCAGCAGCAACACGAGAACAGCCTTAAGCCCAGCGGAAAATCAGCGTGCAATTCCAAAAAGAAAGAGGAAAAATGATCTTGCGTTGCTATCTGCGTGGACGGAGGTGTTAGAAAAAAAAAGAAGTCAGAAGGACAGAAAAAACTGCTGCATGCTGAGGGGCAGGCTGAAAATGAGAGAAAAAAAATAAGCTTATTAAAAGCAAAAACAAACAAAGGAAGAGAGAACGTCTATAAGCGGTTTCAAAAAAAATCGCCGAAGGTAAAACGTATGCGGAAGTACTGGGAGATGCAAGGTCGAAGATCAAACCAGAGTGTGCGGAGGCGGTAATTCGTGCAATTCGCAAAATTAGGAAAAGTGGCGTCCCTCTGGAACTGGAAAAGCTTACGAAGGATGCGCGGGCCTTTGCAAGCAGTGGGAGAAAAAATAGGAGATGCTGGCACGGTCAAGAACATGGTGCTCATGACTACAGTTGAACTGTGGACCTTGATGCAGTGACAACAAGAGAAGATGTTAAAGAGGCACTGAAGAACAGCCTTAAAGACCATAGAGACATCAGAGTCACGATCAACAAACCGAAGAGGTGGAGGCAAGTTTTGGCTTTTACTGAAAAGAGCGAACGAGAGGGGCAGCATGCTCTTAGAAACTTCCCTTACAAAATTGGGTTAGGTCAACAGCCGACTAATGCTGTGCATTCGAGTAGACTGCTGCAACAAGTGTCTTAGATATGGACACTAGTCCAGATACTGTAAAGGGCCAGATCGTAGCGCACTGCGTTATAAGTGTGGCTTAGAAGGGCACAAGGCATCGACTTGCACAACCAAACATCGATGCATGTTGTGCGCCGAGTTAAAGGATGAAAACATGCCACCAAATAATGTCTCTTAGGCAGTTGCAAAGTCTTCATACAAGAACTGAGCAAGTCCAGAAAGACCAAAACGTGATCAAGGTTTTTCAGACCAATATAAACAGAAGCAAAACGGTCGACGACCTCATCACGCATATCAAACGCAAAGGGAAGGTTGATTTGGTCATTGTGAATGAGCAATATACAAATAAAAATATCCCAACATGGTATTCAGACACTCTGAACACTGCATCCATATGGATAACAAATCCGAAAATAGAGCCTGTGGTTGAACGTGGCTCCGTAGACGGATTCGTGAACACAAGAGGGAAACAGCTAATGGTAATGGCTGCTAGCCTGCAATTATTAGTCCTAAATACGGAAAGGATTACGACATCCAGATGCCCCGAAAGCAGGAAATCCATATGGAACATTACCTTTGCTTTAAAACGCTTGTTTTTCTTCACTAAAAACTGGAAAGTACTGGAGGATTGTACTGGAAGCGGTCACCAGTATATCTACCTAGAAGTGGAAATAAAACCAAAGGCTAACCTGTATCAAGGCAAGAGAGCTTGGTGGAATGTCTCAAAAATGGACGAAGTCAATTTGTCCCGAGAGATGACAGAAGGCGCAGAGATCCTTAAATCACTACTGGGTGATGCAGAAGACCCACAGAAAATGGAGAAATTTGTCCAGGAGACAATGAACCTCATGCGTCGAGTCTGTAACGAAGCAATGCCACGACGAAAGCAACGCGAATGTCGACACCCCAACTACTGGTTGACCTAGGAAATTGCAGGCGGATTAATGCAAGAGGTGGACAATGATCCCTGTCAGAATATTTTTAAAAAATTTAAAGGTTTTTCAAAAGGATTTAAGTGAATTTGTATAGATTTCAATAATCTTAAGAGATTCCAAAAATTTCAGGCCATTTTGAAAAAAATTCAAATAATTTTAAAAAAATGTATTAAAGGTTTCATGACTTTATCTGATTTTAAGGATTTCACGAAAGGATTTTTATTTTCAAAAAATTCAAGGAATTAAAAAAAAAATATCGAAGGTATCAAGGCTTTATCTTATTCAAGGGATTTCACAGGATACTAGTGGGTTTCAAAGATCCCACTAATTTTCAGGGAATTTTCAAAGCTATATATTTTTAGATGTTTTATAGGATTGTATTCGATTTTTGTCGAATTACTAGGGTAAAAATAAAATATTCAAGATACGAGTGATATTCAAAAGTTTTTGAGAGATTTCAATGGATTTCTAGAGAACTTGAGGGATGTATGTGAAGAAGTGAAATTTCAATAAACTTTTCGGAATTTCTATGGATTTTAGGATGCCAATAATCTGAATCTCATTTAAAACTGTTTTCGCAACGACCATAAATTTTGAGATAAATATTTTCTATTCTGTGTAGCTTACATTCTCACTATTTTTTCCCTTTTTTTTCTTACATTCTTACATTCTTTACACTGGTCAAGCAAATAGTATTGAAAAAAGGATTACGTACATTGTTACATCTCAAAAAAATATTAAAGAAAAATAAATTTTTGTTGATCCAACCTTATCTCATTCAAAGCCTCATTTATTAAGTCATAATTTGGAAATTTTATTATTTGGGAATATTATTTTTCGAAAATTTTCTGATTTGGGAATTTGATTATTACGGAATTTAATAATTTTATCATTCTAATTCGAGAATTTTATCATTAGAAAATTTTCTAATTCAGGAGTTTTTTTATTTGGAAAATTTATCATCCAGAAATTTTATTAGTCGAGAATTTTTCAATTCTAGAGTGTTATTATTTAGAAATTTCATTATTTCGGAATTTTATAATTTGGAAATTTTATTTCTTTGAAATTTTATTATCCTGGAATATCATTGTTTAAAAATTTTTTAATTCTGGAAGTTTATTATTCGGAAATTTCATTATTCTGGAATTTTTTAATTCGGGAATCCTATTATTCCAGAATTTTTTCAAATCGGGAATTTTATTATTAGAGAATTTTCAAAATCGGAAGATTTATTACTCGGCAATTTTAACATCCGGGAATTTAATCAGTCAAGAATTTTGCAATTCGGAAACCTTATTATTTAGAAATTTCATTATTTCGGAATGTTATAATACGGAAATTTTATTATTCTAAAATTCTATCATTCGAGAATTTCATTATTCAAAAATTTTCCAAATCGTAATTTTATTGTTTGGAAATTTCATTATTTTGGAGTTTTATTATTCAGGAATTTTATTATTCCAGAATTATTCCATTTTGAGAATTTTATTATCCTGAATTTTATTATTGGACAATTTTTCAATTTAGGAATTTTCCTATTCGGAAATTTTCTTATCGGGAAATTTTCTTATTCCGGAATTTTATCATTAAGGAATTTTATTATTCCAGTATTTTTCCATTTCGGGAATTTTATCATTTGGGAATTTTATCATTCGACAATTTTCCAATTTAGGAATTTTATTATTCGGGAATCTTATTATTTAAGAATTTTCCAATTCAAGAATTTTATTATTACGGAATTTAATAATTTAATAATTCTAATTCGGAAATTTTATGATTAGAAAATTTTATAATTGAAGAGTTTTATTAATCGAAAATTTTATCATCCGGGAATCTAATTAGTTAAGAATTCTCTAATTCTATTATTTCATTATTTAGAAATTTCATTATTTTGGGATTTTATAATTGGGGAATTTCATTATTTCGAAATTTTACTATTCGGGAATTTAATTATTCCAGAATTTTATCATCTAGAAATTTTATTATTCACGAATTTTATCATTTAAAAATTTTATTATTCAAAAATTTTTTTGTTTAAGGAATTTCATTATTTCGGAATTACATTATTTCACAATTTTCCAATTCGAGAATTTCATTATTCCGGAATTTGATAATTTGACAATTCTATTATGGGAATTTTATTATTAAAAAATTTTTTTAATCAGGAGTTTTATTACTCGGAAATTTTATCATCCGGGAATCTTATTAGTTAAGAATTCTCTAATTCTGGAATTTTATTATTTAGAAATTTTATTATTTCGGAATTTTATAATTTGAGAATTTTATTATTTCGAAATTAGCTATTCGGAAATTTTATTATTTTAGAATTTTATGTTTCGGGAATTTTATTATTCCAGAATTTTCTCATTCGGGAATTTTATTATTCCACAATTTTTACAATTCAAGAGTTTTATAATTCCAGAATTTTATTATTTGAGAATTTCTCAATTCAGGAATTTCATCATTTCGGAATTTGATTATTCCGAAAAGTAAGTACACGAGAATTTTCTAAATCGGGAATTTTATTATTTGAGAATTTTTTTAATTTGGGAATTCTATTACTCGAAAATTTTCCAATTCAGCGATCTTACTATTCAGAAATTTTTTATTTCGGAATTTCATAATTTGGGAATTTTCTAATTCGGGTATTTTATTTTTCGCAACTTTTATTATACGGTAATGTCATTACTCCAGAATTTTCCAATGGAATTTTCTTATTCAGAAATTTCATTATTCCCAAATTTAATCATTCAAAAATTGTATTATTTCTGAATTTTCCTGTTTCAGAAATTTTATCATTCCGGGATTACATTATCTGACATTAATCCTATTCGGAGATTTTATTATTCCGGAATTTGATAATTTGACAATTCTATTATGGAAATTTTATTATTACAGAATTTTTCAATTCAGGAGTTTTATTACTCGGAAATTTTGTTATCTGGGAATTTTATTAGTCGGGAATTTTATTATTTAAAAATTTTATTATTTCGGAATTTTATTATTCGGGAATTTTATTGTATGAGAATTTTCCATTGCTATATTTTAAAATTCAAGAATTTTATTATACGAGAATTTTCTAATTCGGGAATTTCATTTTTAGAGAATTTTCCAATTCTGGGGTTCTATTGTTCGGGAATTTTATTATCCATGAAGTTTATAATTCGGGAATTCAATCATCCGAGAATTTTCAGTCAAAAATTTTATTATTCAGAAATTCTATTATTTCGGAATTTCATAATTCGGAAAATTTTTAATCTGGAAATTTCGTTATCCAGGAATTTAATTATTTTAAAATTTTCCAAATTCAGGAATTTTATTATTCGGAAATTTTATTATTCCACAATTTTATTATTAGGAGATTTTTTTATTGAAGAATTTTGTCAATCCAGGGATTTTATTTTTAAGGAATTTTATTATTCAACAATATAAATTATTTAAAATTTATCTTTTTTTGGTTAAAAATTTAACTGCTTTCTTGAAAATTAATATATTTTTCTCAGAATTCGTTTTTTTTTTTTGTTGAAAATTAATCTTTCTTAACTCAAAATGTCAATCTTCCATTTTTTTATTGAAAGTAAATTCTTTGTTATTGAAATTTTGTCTGCAGAGTGAAAAATACACTAGTTTATTGAAAACTAATGTTTTGTGAAAGATTTGTTATTTGATTTGAACGTTTTTATCTTTACCTAACGGAAAATATTTTTACAAGAAAGTGCACCATCTCTACGACTGTTATCTTTTCTCAAAACTTGTAAAAAAGTGTACAACATTTAACAACGGAATACCAATAAAGACGAATAAGAATTTTATTTTTTTTTTGGTAGTAAAGTAAACAAAAATAAAACAACAAAGTACAAAACAACAATTGTTTTTAAAAACCTTTGATTAAAGAAATCGAAAAAATTTTTCATTAATCTTTGGCATAAAATAAACGGACTTTTAACCTATATTTTGTTCTCATTACTCCACTGATCCTAATAACTATTTTATTATTAACTTATTATTTAAACGATTTTTCAATTGTTTAGAATCAAAAATTTTCAATTGTAGTAAACTTTATATTTTGGGGAATTTTAGGTTTCGAATATTTTCATTTTTAGGCATTTCGATTTTCAGAAATCAATATAATTAATTTGATTAATAAAATTACCTAGATAATAAAATTTTTGAACAAGAAAATAATTAAAAAAATAAAATTTACAAAATTATAAAATTATCGATAATTGCAAATTCCAGAATTAGAAAATTGTTAAATTATAAAATAAAAAATAATGAATTAATTAATTTTATTTAATCTACATATTTTTTCAGTATAAATTATTTTTTATTTTATTATGTATTTATTGTTAAAAAAAAATATTTAATGTGGAAAAGATTTATTTTCAGTTCTCTTATTCAAGAAAATTATTTTTTGTCTATAACATGTTTTCTTGAATAAACATCACTACGTGATTGCAAAACAACCATTATATTTTTCGAAAATAAAGGTAAACCTATTTCTTATCGTCTAGCTCCATCTTTTCAGAATTTTAACCTAGTGCAATATATTTATTTATTGTGATTATAATAATTAATGTAATAATATATTATACACATAATATATATTAATACATCAATATAGTAATTGTAATAAGTTTAATAATTCCAATAATTTTAATTATTTTTAGCATAGATCTTAGATCTGCTCCGAATAATAAATACGTCTTGGAGAAGAAGAAAATCAATTTATTTTTGTGTAAAATAAAAATAAGCAAGTTTTAGCAATATTAAGACTAAATAATAAATTCAGATGAGCAAAGTTTTTTTTTTTCAAAAAGCCATAAGCAAAAGTCTCTTGACACTTTTCTCTGTCTTACTTTTCTATATCCAAAAGAGAATTCAAGAGAACACAAATTTTTACTTAATATTAGTAGGAAAATTTGAACGAAGTGTCTCGTCGTCCCGAAATTCGGGATAACTAGTCCAATATTTCTTATACGCTTGGCAAGTCATCCTGAAAATTCGGGACGACTAGCCTATACCCTTTTTCGAATCCCGTCATTTTTTGGGATGAAAAGGCACAGCCGAATTTCAAATAATTTGTTTCAAAAAATTAATTTCAAGAGAATATTTAAAAAAATGCACAGCATTTCACAAGATTTTAAAAATTCTCAAGCAACAAACTGGAAGATTTTGAGAAAGTTTTTTAGTTTTTCAGGATAAATAAAAAATTAGAAAAAATTGGAATTATTTTTAACGT
The DNA here is from genome assembly GCA_032357855.1 of Amphibolips quercusostensackenii. NCBI lineage: Eukaryota > Metazoa > Arthropoda > Insecta > Hymenoptera > Cynipidae > Amphibolips > Amphibolips quercusostensackenii. Next base: position 11,841 of record JAUELO010462735.1, read on the forward strand.
ATCAACAAATTATAAAAGTGTTTTAATATTAATTGAACAATTAAAAATATTTAAAACAAATGAAAACAAAATGTATATGTTTAAAGGTTTCAATATGAAAATTTTTGAGCATTTTAAGGATTTCTGAAAGGATTTAGGACAATACAAAAATTTCCTAAGATTACAGGAACAATAATAAATGGTTTTTTTAAATTAAAAGAGAATGGTTTAAAATATTTCCAAACCTTGCTTAGTGTAAAATTGAGTTCAAATATTTTTAAAAAACTTGTTTTTTGCTTTCTCATAGAGGAAGCTTTGTGAAGGTAACATTTTCAGAATTGTTTAAATTAATTTAACTGAACGTTCCTTAATTTAAAAATGTAAAATACAATGTCCTAAGCAAATGTCCGGATGTGTGTGGATGTGTGTGTATGTGTGTGTGGATGTTACACTTTTATAGAACACGATAACTTGAAAACGGTTGCAGATAAATTGATGAAATTTGAAGAGCTTATTTTTATCGCTAATATGTTGAAACTGACCGC
>JAUELO010462742.1:0-12363 GCA_032357855.1 Amphibolips quercusostensackenii
TGCCACTCCCAACTGAACCATGGCCTCCATCCGAGAGAGGCCTATTGTGGGTAGCACTGCGCGATACTGGTGACGTATCTACATAATTCGTTGCATTGGGGAGTTAGCCCAATGCAACGTGGCTGACTGCAAGAGCTAGAGCTCTCGGGCAATGGGTCGTTACATCCCTACGCCATTTATTATTATTATTATTATATAATTGTCTCAGGTTAAGGATTGTTACATCCTAATATGTCACAGGTATTATTTGTTAGAGTTGGATTATTGTTACATTCTGGTCAGAAAAGGTATTAGATTTGTGTAAAATTTGACCCCCCTCCCTCCCGTTCTTGTCAAATGGCACCTTTTTTAAAAATTCCCTGAACCCGAAAAACAGGTTTTTACGAATGTGTGTTCTATTTTTTTAATAGTGTGCACGAAGCTGTCCTGGTATATATCATCAGTCAAGGATGGATTTTTGTAATGCAATCAAGTGATCTGATGAGAGCAGTGTGGCTAATTCGACATATTTCTTGACATAGAAAAATTTCCAGAGCTAACCAACTGAGCTACCGAGGCTCTTTATTATTATTATTATTATTATTATTTTTTTTTTGAAACTGTTATATTTTTCATATTAATAATTTTAAATTAAATTTTTTACTAATATAATTTAAAAAAAGTTTTGAAAGTTCTATATTTCAAGCTATTTTTGTTAGTGAATGAATATATAAGAACTTTGAGCCCTTTCTTTAATTTTGTGTGGTTCCAAACGTGAGTCATTTCAAGCTAAAACTTTTTCAGCATCACAAATTATTAATAATTATTTAGTGGCATTATTATACATTCGTAGAGATTTTTTTTGGACTTCACTTTTCCTTGAGATACTATGTGCTAAATTGCCTGATGCGCAAAATTATTAATAACAAAAGTATAGGCTATTTGCCTTGGTTTTCACGTTTCCAAAATTTTACAAATTTTAATGGAAAAATGTAAATTATTGTATTAATATTTACAAAAAAATGAGATCGGTGCTTAACTGAACTTTGTCTAATTTTTTGAATCAAATTTTATTTAATACATTTGACCAAATCTTTTCGAATATACGGCATAATTAATAACATTATAGTCTTCAAATTGTGAAGCAGTCGAATAATTTATGATTTTAATTAAAACTTGAATAATTGAAGGACTTTGCCTGTTGAAACATTTGTATAGAGAAATTGGATTTTCGTAGTGATGCACACCTCTCTTAAATGTATATTATGGATAGATTGAAAATCTAAATTTCAATATAAAAAATATTAAATTATTTTTATCATTATTTTAAAATAATTGCTCAAAGGATTTATTGCAATGCTAACGATGCCAATTTATTATCACTTTCGATAGTTTAGTTATTATCTGTAATATGGTCAAACTAGTTTATTATCGTTATCATTAACCTTCAGTCAACGCGCATGTCGAGGTAAAATAATTTGTTCACGTTTTTAATTTATTTTTTGTAATAAAAACAGAGATAACGAAAACGATTAATCGTCATCATTAATTCTCTTCAGACGATGCACATATGAAGGAAGAATTATTTTTTAACGTTTTGAACTCTTTTTTGAATATTTAGATAACGCAATCAATAAATACACTGAGCCGAAGAAGGTGCTGTAGCATGGTGCAATTCCAAAAAGTAAAAAAGAGGCGTCGTACGCATATTTTCAAAAATACTACAAATGCAAAAATTCTTTGCTTTATACAAATTTTTGTAACCGCAATATTTTCATTATGGATAATAAATATATATTAATGTTACCTGTTTTTTATTAAGTCTTCAAAATAAATAATACGTTGGAAGCCAGATCTATTAAGATCAACTACATTTATATATTAATGGAACAACACAAAAATTAAAATATGTAGATAATTAACAGCGATGGAATAATAGACTAAGCTTAGGCTTAGAAAAAGAAAATGGTAGACGGGATGATTCGTGGTTTAAGGTCATCTTAGATTTTTAAAAAATACGATACTGCAATGAATAGTATCAAAAAATTAAAATAGAATCACCAAATTTATTAAATTCGCGATTATAATAAATGATGAAAAGTACATGCAATGATAAATAGAAATACAATATTTAATTAATTGAATATCAATGAACAAACAAAATAATTAAATTTCTAAATAATTAAATCCTAACCTACGGCTGGGCTCTTTTGTCCGTTATTCTGGAATTGTTTTTCTGAACTAACAAAAACAAAAGTAGGGATGGTCGGAATAATTAATGGGGCATATGATAAATGCAAATTATGCAAACAAAGGATTCAGAATATAAATTAAATATGGATGGTGTCAAAATAAGAAGTGGGGTAATATAGATAATAATATTAAATCATAAAAAAAGAATCAGGAAGGGAATAAATACGGAGAATAGTCCAAATGATGTATGGGAAGAACATTTTAAAGTGAAATAAGAAAGACACACACAAAAAATATAACATTAATTTAATAAGTCAATGATATTAATCCAATAGAGAAAATGTCCAACGATTGCACGCAAAATCAAATAATTAACAAAAGAAATATTTCAAAATATAAGAGCTGAAATCCAAGGGATTTTATCCTGCAATAAATTTACCGAATAATATTCTCGATAAATCAGACAATATAAAATGGAACATAGGACATAAAGGGACAGGAATCTCAGAAAAATAACGTATTTCGAAGAAAAGAAAATTATTAGTCAAGAAGATAAGCATTAGTCATAAATTAAAGTGATAACAGTGTTGCTTAACCTCAGTGATGAAAAAAGTCCTTTAACAGCTACACCCATTTAAATTATATAAACTTTTTATCATTTTAAGCCAAAAATGGAATGGAATCAACTTTGACTCAAATGAATCAGCAAGGCGACAATAATAGTAATGAATAATTTAAATTAAATAAAACCAACATTATAGAGGTGTTTGATATTTATTATGATATAGATCTTTGCAATTTGGGAAGTTAATGATCTTAAAGTTTTGCAATCCATAACTATAACAGAAAATTGTTATTCCAGAATGTAAAAAATCCTTATACTTGACAGGCCGAGAGTAAAGGCGGTGCAGAACAACATGCAGAAGAGAAGCGGTTTTAGTTTTCGTGTCAACGCAAAAAAGGTTTTGAAAAATTACTTGAGCGAAAACAGAATGAATGACCGTCAGAGTAGAAGCGAACAGAAATTATTACGCGGGGAAAAACGGTTTTGGACTTTAATCCGCTTCAACTGCCAGTCTAATCTCAAACCGCTTTTACCTCCAGTACAAATTTAACACGTATTTGCTCGCGCCGGAGAATCGCAGCTTTTCAAAATTTAATGGCCTGTGTTGATATTGTAATGTTGCAGTATTCATTTTCCGCTCCCATCAGACTTTTATTATAAATTTCGTCACCTCTGATCAACAAGGTTAAATTTTTTTCTCACATATTATGTGAAAATAATGACAATACTACTCAGTTGTTAATTAATGATAAAAATCAATATAACATCAAGTTTAAAGTTCTAAATTTTTCTCCATTATATCACACAAAGTCATATAGTTGATATAACAATAACTGAATAATTTGATTTATTCTAAATATGATAAGTATTTGAATTGATTGAAAAACAGTTCATTTTTCTTATAATCAAAGTATTTTATACACTTAAATAATATTGAAAGTATCTGAAATATTATATAATATATAATGTGTTGTTTATGTTTCTATTGTAAATATAAATAAAAAAGTTTTGTAAAGTTTAAAAATTTTCAGTTAAAATGGGGACATTCTATCTTCATTTTGAACAAAAATAATATAATTAAATTTGCTGTTAAAAAATTAATTAAAAAAAAGAATTTACCATGAAAAAAGTTGGATTTTTAACCAGAGAGATGAGTCTTCAAATAATAAAGTAAATTTTTAACAAACAAGTTAAACTTTCAACAAAGTGATTGACTTTTCAATTAAAAAAATGGCTCTTTAAATAATAAAATTATTTTTTCAAAAACAAGTTTAACTTTCAACCACGTAATTTAATTTTCAATCAACAAAAACTATTTTTTACCAAAAAGGACGAACTTAAAATAAAATGAATAATTTTTCAACTAAATTAATAAATTTACAACCAGAAATAGAATAAATATGCAGATAAAAAAACTATTGAAAAATAAATAACAAATGTTTAATGAAATAATTAAATTTTCAACCATAGAGATGGATCTTCAAATAATAAAATGAATTTTCAACAAGAAAATTCAATTTTCAACTAAGTAATTAAATTTATAATAAAAAAGATTAATTTTTTACCAAAAATGACAAAATAACAATAAAATACATAAATTTTTAAGCAAATTGTTAAATTTTTAACTAAAATGATCAATTTCCAAAAAAAATATAATAATTACATTTTCAATTGAAAAAAATAATTAAAGGAAAGTAATTGAGAAAAATAGTTGAATTTTCAACCAGAACGATGGCTCTCTACATAATGCAATGAATTTTCAACAAACAAGTTTAACTTTTAACCAAGTAGTAATTATATTTTTGAATAGGAAGATTAATTCCCTGCCAAATAACATACATTTACAATAAAATAAAGAAATTTCTAACCACTCTGTTGAATATTCAACCAAAAATAGAATAATAAAATTTGTACTTAAAACATTATTTTTTTAAAACTAATTTTTAACGAAGTAGTTATATTTTCAGCAAGAGAGATATCTCTTCGAATAGGGAGATTAATTTAGAACCAAAAAAGATAATCCAGCAATAAAATTCATCAATTTTTAACTTAATTGTTGAATTTTCAACTAAAAACGATTATTTTTTTACCCCCAAAAAAAATTAAATTTTTAGTTAAAAAGGATTCTTTTAAAATAAATCTAAAAAATAAGTTGAATTTTCAACCAAGAAGATTAATTTTCTACCAAAAAAGATAAATTCACAATAAAATATATCAATTCTCAACCAAATTGATGATTTATAAACCAAGAATAGAATACTAAAATTTTCAGTTAGAAAATTATTTGAAAAAAAAAAACAATTTTTAACTAAATAGTTAAGTTATCAGCAAGAGAGAAAGATACCTTCCAATAATGAAATGAATTTTTAACAAAGAAGTTCAATTTTCAATCAAAAGGAATAATTTTCTGCCAAAGAAGACGAACTTACAATAGAATTCATATATTTTTGAAGAAATTGTTGAATTTTCATTTAAAAAGCGATCAATTTTAAACAAAAAATTATATAATCAAAATTCTCAGGTAAAAAATTGATTTGAAAAAGAAAGTATCTAAAAAAGTAGTTGAGTTTTCAACCAGAGAGATGGATTTTCAAATAATAAAATGAATTTCTAACACAAAAGTTAATTTTTTAAGCAAGTAGTAACTGAATTTTCAACGAAGAAGATTAATTTTCTATCAAAAAAGATAAATTTACAATGAAATATATAAATTTCTAACCAAATTGTTGAATTTCCAATTCAAAATGAAACAATGCAAGTTTTAGTTTAAAAAATTATTTTAAAAAACAATTTTTAACAAAATATTTGAATTTTTAGCAAAAGAGATGGCTCCTCAAATAATAAAATGAACTTTCAACAAGGGCGTTCAGTTTTCAATCAAGAAAATGAATTTTCTACCTACAAAAGACGAATTCACAATAAAACATATTAATTTTTTACGAAATTGTTGAGTTTTCATCTTAAAACAATCAAATTCAGAAAAAAAACAAAATAATTAAATTTTCAGGTGAAAAAATTTATTGACAAAAAAGAATCTAAAAAAATAGTTGAATTTCTAACCAAAGAGATATATTTTTAAATAAAAAAATAAATTTTTAACAAAGAAGTTAAATTTACCAACAAGTAGAAACGGAATTTTCAACGAAGAAGGTTAATTTCCCCCAAACAAGATAAATTCCAATAAAATATGTGAATTTTTAACCGAACTGTTGAACTTTTAACCAAAAATAGATGAGTGAAATTTTTAGTTAGAAAAATTATTCTAAAAAAATAATTTTCAACGAAACAGTTGAATTTTCATCAAGATAGGTGGTTCTTTAAATAATAAAAGGAATTTTTAACCAAGAAGTTCAATGTTAAGTCAAGATGGTTAATCATGAACCCGAAAAGACAAACTTACAAAAACATTCCTGAATTTTCAAGGACATTGTTTGAATTTTGAACTAAAAACAATAAATTTTTATCCAAAAACAAAATAATGAAATTCGCACTTAAAAAATTAATTTAAAAAAATAAATTTAAAAGAGTACATCAACTTTTAATGAATAAAGTACATTGAAATGAATAAGTATATTGAAATTTCAAATGCAAATCCATATTTTCTATTGCAGATTCAGATTCTTCATTAAAAAGTACGTTAATTTTTTTTCGAAATTATTTTTTTTAAACTTTTAAAATTTGTTTTTCTTTCGAAATTTATAAATTACCTTCCTCCCATCCATAAAGGGTGGGGTGTAAAGGTAAATTTTCGCGTCCGTGATAAAAACTTCTTATTTTTGAGGGGAAAAGGCAACTCCACAAAACTGTACCCCACACCCCACTCCCTAAGGGCGGGAGGGGGTAACGTGAAAATTTCAAAAGGGGAAAAAAATTTCGAAATAATAAAAAAAATTTCGGATAAAACTTACGCATTTTTTAATATAGAATCTGAATCTGAAATAAAAAATATAGGTTTCCATTTGAAATTTGAAAGTTACTCCTCCCGCTTCCAGGGAGTGGGATTTAAGGTTAATTTTTACAGGGTCGTTTTTCTCCGTCGAAAATAATAAGTTTTATTAATGTGAAAAAAATTGATTGCATCCAAACTTTGAAAAAAGCGAAAAGCGAATACAGTTAATAAATTGTATTTAATTAATATAACCTGCTTAACTCTTCGAGTGAAAATTTTCAAAAAAATAGATATTATTTAAAAACGTACATACAATAAATCCTTTATTGTTTCCTAGGGAAAAGTAAAATGCCACAGAACAAAATATTACAATAAAGTTAGTGTTTTAGTGCGACGGAAAGTGGGTTTCCACGAGACTACAGGGCAAAACGTGTTGAGTTTCGGCCGCGAGAAAAAACGGTTTAGGCGTCTAACCCGTTTCTGCTCTTAGCGTATTTTAATCCACTTTCTCCCTGGCGCTCAGTTAAACTGTTCTCACGCTTAAACTTTTCAAATTCACTTTTGCTTCTCTACTAATTCTACGCCGAATTTACTTTTGGCCCGTCATTTATGATACGAACTATCGCAATTCGAACATCCCATTCATTTGTAGATTGAATAGGAGAACTATAGAGGAAATACGCCTTCGAATTTGTTGATGATAGAGATGAAGGTAAATTCCATTAAGGAAAATAGGGTGCTATCTGAACAACAGGATTTAATTTTTCTACAACCGGAACTCGGTTACAGGCATCAAATTTTGTAGGTAAAACGGGAACAACAGAAACAAACGAAACTTGGGTTTCTGTTTTGGATTTAGCTAATTCTGCTTGTACTTTGGCATCATGACTAAGGGACCTTTCGGAATAAATTAAATTTTTCTTCAAATTCGTGCAATAATTTCTCCTTAGTAAGACTTCGACCAGCGTGTTCAGGATACCAGAACATTTCCTCAATGTGAATTTGCTTATAATGAGAATCAATTTAAATTGGTAAAAATCCTCGGAACCATTGCTTAACCTAAAGAAGAATGGGGAGAAAAGACTTAATATTTCTCCAACTAAGATGTTATTTTTCCTTCAAATCATCATCAGATGTTCAACTGGCATTTTTTAAGATCCAATATAACTTGATGACGATTTTATTCATTCTTCCATTTCAAGAATCGATTGCTTTAGGGTCAATAAAAGGTTAATATTATTTTTAAGTTTTTAAATGGAATTAATAGGTTGTGGATCTTTACCCTGATTTCAAAAAGCAGGCTTTGTTTTAAGGAGGAATAGTGGGCTGTGTTATGAGACAATCTAAATTCAGCTAAATGGCAATCCCAACCTCTACGATCTTTACCAATGAATGAAACTATCATAGTATTTAAAACTTTATTAACACGTTCTACAGGGTTTATCTGAGGATCATATGGTGGGGAAGTAGTATGAACAGCATTAAATTCTTGTGCTGTCCATGGTTCCTAAACTATCCTACGGACCATATAAAATGACGAAGCTTTTTGTTCAACTTTCAACGTTCGACAGATTTCACATCTTTTGATATAATTAGTAACATCCGATTAGGGTAAACCATGAGCTTCTGAAAGGACAGTATTTCGTTCATCATATGCGGAAACTAATTTCCGTTCATTTTAATTCTTGACTAGAGTAGAAAAATAAAGGGTCAAATTTAAAATGGTATAATTTGTCATGAATAATTTTTCAATCAGGAAACCCTTCGGTATAATCATTGATTGCCATGAATCGACCGATATACCGGGAGGAATTAGAAGTTTGAATACAGTTCATTCCCTTTTTTGGGGTTTCAAACATTCTAGATAGAAAAGATGATTGTGCTTTAGCACATTTTTTAAAGGCCGAAAAAGAAAGAACGTGTTCTTAATCCAGCTATTTTGCATGGAAATTTAATAAGTCTGAGCATTTTCAAAATTTTTGATAGCACTTTTTTTTAAACTTAAAAATTCTATGGAAAACTATTTGTAGCAATCAGAAAACCAAACAATTATTTCTAACGACTTTTTCCGATAAAAAGAAAATTATTAGATTTATACCATTTTCAAAATTAAATAAAACAAAAGAAAATGATAATTTCAAGTCAAACAATGCAAAATATTAAAAAAGATCAAGAAGCAAAAAGGTTGCTTTTTGAAAGATTTACAAGACTATCATAACGAATTTTTTTTGAAAATCGAAAATTCAAATTTTTGATCGCAAAAAAAGTAATGAAAAATAAAAATTTTCACTTAGCGGTCAAATTACGCAAGACAAAAAAAAAGTGAGCAGGCAAAAATTATGCAAACAAAAATGATCTACAAATTTCTGATAATTCACTTGTTAATAGGATGCGTAGTTTTTCCTCATTTGTAAAAAACAACATTGAAAATAGAAAAAATTTAATTCTTAGACAAATGACACAAGCTACGAAAAAAAAAATAAACAGACAAAAGTTATTTCCACAAGGATAAGGTAAAAATTTGTTAATAATTATTTTTTAATGGAATGCATTTTTTTCAATTGTGGAAAATGAAATTACAATAAAACAAATAATTTTCCTCTGACTAAGCGTTCTTTTTTTAATTTTAAATATAGTTTTCTATGATTAAAACCAAGATTGTTCGACCAAAATTGAAATTTTTTATTTTTCTAGTAAGAGTTTCAGTAAGTTAAACTAAAGCTTGAGGAATTGAAAGTTTTTCTTTGGAGTTTAAAAAAAGTGTGAAAAATTGCAAGGCATTCCGATAATGTTGTAATCATATCAAAGGTTATCGTGATCGTATGGAAATTTTGCAGTACCCAAAAATATACAATAAATTATTTATATTATATAAAGAATCAGAGAATTATATAAATACTTATAGAAAATTGAGCGTGAATGGCGGGTAATTGAATGAGAATGTGTTTCTTAAGGCCGATGGAGCCTTGAGTAAATGAAGTAACTTTCCAATTTAAAATAAAAACAAATTTGAAAATTACTCTTATCGTAGACGCTTTGACAAATTTATAATATTTGCAAGTAAACTTCTTTTTTTTATGTAAGCCGAGCGCGAAGTGCGAAAACCGAAAAGAGCCGAGCACGAAGCGCAAGGTATATATATTATCGAGCGCGAAACGCGAGATAGAACAGACGCGCGCCCTAGGCGTGCTCAAACATGCAAGCGACGCGAGTTGCGCGCAAAACACGCGAATAGATTGTGCCCGAGAAGCAGGCACATTTTTTATATTTAAATTCTTATTTTTTTATATTTTAGATCATTGAGATAAGAAGCTACATAGTTATATCTTAGTTTATAAGGAATATAAAAATGACTTGCGAATATCAGCGTAGTACCTGTAGAAATAGGGTGAATTCCCAGCGCATGCTAAACGTGACTCTTGCAGGTTAATACCTATTAACGTAGGGGAAATCCGAGCGGATACTGTAGTGATACACAGCGTTCTTTCAATCAATTCACATTACGGAGTGTTGATGTTGGTCTTAGATGAAAGTACTGAGTGACGTAATCAGTTATTTATCCTTGATCATTAAGGCAACATACTAATATAGCCACTGAGGCACCATCTGTGGCTGAGGATGTGCATCAGCAACTACCCCCAGCTTAACGACCTACAATAAAATAATACTATAAAAAATTACTTACCTCTTTGTTTTTCCAAATAATGGTAAGGCTGCTCTCTACATTACCGATCCATGGTAAAAAAGTATTATAAAAATTTAATGATAACTGATAATAAACTGTTTTACCGACCGATGGCAAATACCAACCGATGGTAATTACCTGATGTAGGCAACTTAGCATGAAACAGAACCATTTCTTGGTTGGTAGTGGTGACGGTAGTGCTATCTGTCGGTGGGTGATCCAGTAGCCCCATAGCTCTACTACTCGCAGAGCGGATGCGACGTTGCTATATCCTCAGTTCACTGACGTCAGGCATACATTTACGGTATAAATTATTTCATTTTATTTTTATAGGCTCTGAATGATACTTTGCGAAGCAGGTATAAAGCTCTAGAAGGCTTAAAAATTTTAACTAAAGATTCAGCGCATTTTAATATAATTGTCATCCAAATATTAAACGATTCTCATTTGTAATTCTATTCTCGAGAGTACTCACTTAATTAACAGGAATAAAGAATAAAGCTTCTCTGCTAACCAACATTATGCTGCGAACAAATTTATTAGATGCAAACAAAATATATTAGTCGAAGATTCCTCGATTATTATTATTAATTTTTAATTAAGTAGTTGAATTATCAGTAAAGGTGTGGCTGGCAATATTGGATTTTTCGAAATAGAACGATATATAATTGTACATTAGACCGGATTGATTTCCTTAGATTATTATTATGTTTCAGTCAACTCAAATCTTCAATGTTAAGATAAATTGAATTTCGAAGATTAAACTTGACTTTTAGATCTTTTTTTCTACAACAAAAAAGAGTCATTTTTATTTCGAAAAATTTAATAATTTGAGGCAAAATGCTGGTTTGATGTACAGTTAGATTTTTGTTATTCAGAAAATTAATTTTCTGAGCATGTATAAGATTGTATTGAAAATTCTAATAAGCCACTGCACACCTCTAATTAAAAAAAAAGGATTATTTCCCACCCAACAAGATGATTTTTTAACGAAGAAGTTGATTTTTCAACATATGTATATGAATTTTCAATGAAATGGTCAAAGTTTTAAATCAAAAAGATTAAGATTAAACCAAAAATAGTTGTATTTTCAACGAAATAGTTCAATTTTCAACCACAAAGATAAATTTTGAACTAAGATGTATTTCAAATACAAATTTTTAACAAAACCGTTGAAACCTCAACCGAAGCATGATTTATCAACAAAAAGGTTACTTTTTAAGAAAATAGTTTAACTTTCTATTAAAATATTTTATTTTTCAACAAAATACATGAATTTTATACCGAAATAACTGAATTTTCAACAAAAACAGAAAATTAGATTTTTTGCTACAGGACATAAATTTTTAAAACGAAAAAACCGAATTTTGAACTCAAAAAGGGAAAAACTTTTCACTGAATTGTTGAATTTTTAAGCCAAAGATACAAATTTTCCACAAAGCTGTTGCATTTTTTAACTGGGAATATAAACTTTCAACAAAAAAGTTACTATAAAATCAAATAGTTGAACTTTCTACTAAAATAGTTGAATTTTTAACCAAAATAAGTGAATTCTTAACAAAAAATGTAACAGTTGATATTACTTCAATCAAAAATATTTTTTATTTAAAATCAATCACAGTTGCATTCAACTAAAAAAGACAAATTTTTAGTAGAATAGCTGAATGTTTAACTAAAAAAGAATAATTTTCTACCCATAATGGACCCGTAAACCTCTCTTATAGTAGGATATGTAAAATCAAACACAAAGAAACTTCGAAGTAACTAAAGTTAAATTACCAAGTTACTGTGAAAATCATAACTGAGTTACGCTACAAGTAACTTTTTAAAGTAGTAACGAAGTAACCTTAAAAGTTACAAATAACGAATCTTTTCAGTACACAGTAAAAAAAAGATCGTTTTTGTTTCAGAGCATTTCGCTATAACGATCATTTGACTCTTGAAATCATAATGATCTGTCCATTCAAATCATTTTGATCTGCTTTTATGTTCATTTGACAGACTGAACAAAATTGTTCAACTTTTTAAGTACACTGCACGAATAGAAGCCAT
>JAUELO010462748.1:0-12363 GCA_032357855.1 Amphibolips quercusostensackenii
CGGGCCTACGTGATCATTTCGTAATGATTCAGCGCGTCTCTCCGTGTCAGGGAAATTCCCGTCGGCTAGCCGCCAAGATGGCGCCTCGGTACGTGACTCGAACAATGGGACTGTTCGGTGCGTCATGTCTGGGGTGAAAGCAAACTCGTTTTAAAATACCATTAAGAAAGCGTTTAGAAATTTTCCACTCCTGCTTGTTTTCCAAACATGAGTGACTTCCGACGCTTTCCCAATGGTTCTTAATTTTAGGCTATCGGCCTATAGCAACCCCTCTAATTTCACTGATCCAGTGAATTACTGTGTCGCTGATTAAAACAGTGAATATTCGCTGATTCGCAGTGGTATGCTTATAGCTGACTAAATCAGCGTATATGCGCTTCCAATCAGCTAATTTTCGCTGATTTAGATTTAGAGAGTAGCGTGCCACGCTTCAGTTGATGGTAAAAGGAGTGAAAACGAAATAAAAACGCCTTCTGGGACACTCTAAGTAACACTATGGGTACTTGCGATTATGAAAACTGACCTAAGAAACTTTTAAGGTCACGGTACAACACTTTTAAAATTCTAACTAACATTGGCCGTTTTGAGTTATCATGAGAATAAACCCCACAGTCTCATTTTTAATATCTATAATGAAATTTAAATAAAACTGGGTCATGGAGGCATTTAGGAAAGTTCAGCATTACTTTGGTAAGGTTTAAAGCTATTTTGTATGTTTCTGAAATACATTAAGTAACACGTTTGAAAGTCTTCTATTAACGTTTAAAGGATACTCAAAGTTAAGTAAAAGTAGCGGATGCAATTACAGAGTAGACGCCTCTGATACTAAGGAATTTAAAATTGTATTACACAATTTAAAATTTTCGCATTAAATATCATACAAATTAATAAGTTTTACAAATCATGGTGAATTTTCGATGTGTAACTTTAGATATTACTTCTCTTCAAAATTGAAAAATTGTAAATTTCAACCCTTTAAAAACGAATTATTCTAACAAAGTTATGAATGAAATAATTTTAAATAGGACACATTTAAAATTATCTACTTCAAGCTTTCTTTAGAAGTAAACAATTTTTATATTAAGCTTTTTAAATTCAAATATATAATTATTTCATTTAAAGTTTGAATATTCTAAATTTATATACGCTTTAATTACAAATTGTTTAATTTCAAGAATTAGTATTTGAAATTATTAAATTACTTAATTTGTTATTATAAGTCTATCAATTCAAAAATGTTGAATTTTTATCAACAATTCATATCATTTACGTTTAAAGATTAAAATGCTGTTAAATACAATTGTGAAAAAGACGTGGTCAGAAAAATAAATCTAGCTGCAAGGAACTTAACAAGTGAGAAAGTTTCATAAAGATGTTTATAAAAACAGTAAATGTTAACTTCTTTTTTTCACTGGATTTCTCACTTATTCACAAAATTTTTTCAAATATATACAAAAGTATCTACGAATTCGATATTATTTATTTTTGACAAAGCAAGTTATTATTGTTTTAATTGTAAAAAATTAAAAAAGAAGTTTAAACAGTGGTCTTAGGGCTTTCAACAGACACGATATATGAATGAAACATTTAATTAACGTAATTTTCTGTAAAAAGAGTAGCATTATGCCAGATGTTGAGCACAAACAAATTCACTTGAAAAACTTAAAATATCGTCTCCTGCTAAAATTAATATTCATCTAAATTGGCAATTGTTCTGCTGGATCTTTTTAGGACCACAAAAGTACGCACTTATTTTAGCAATCAATATAGAACAAGATTTAAGGGATAGTGGAAGAAATGTATGTACCTATGCATATTTCACAGATGCCCCTATATAGTTTCAAGTATATAAATGAATTTCAGATTGCAAAGAAGAAAAGAAAATTTCAAAGACTTCACTTCATGACAAGAATACTCTTTATAGTTTTTCCTTTGTTATGTAAGATTAACAATGTATTCATTCAAAAACTACTATATGTATCAGAAGTTGATATATTTATTATGAATGCCTCTGAAAGTTATATGGACAAACCCTAAACATGGTATTTTTTAAACAAAAATATATTTTAGAGAAAAGGTGAACAGCGATTGAAAATAACTACATTAATGTTTTGGCATTACGTATAGTATATGTGCAACTTCTGGATATTATAAGAAATAATTTTCTTTCCTTTTTCTACAATCTATGTGAAATTTAATCATTTGCTTGAAAGCACAGTCTACTTGAAACAAGCTTACGTATCTTAGGTGGTGCTAAAGGAAAGGACGCAGTACAGTGTGGCCAAAAAAGTACATGTTGACAAATCAATTTTTAGCTAATACTATTCATCCGATGTAAACCTTTTTTTTCCAATTGAAGCTTTTTAATTTAAAAAAAAATTTGCCCTTTTTTTTAAGACATTAAGATTGGTCAAACAAGATCCTAAAATGGTGTAACAACTATCTGGGAATAATTTCTAGCAATAAAAATATTTTCAGAAAATTGTTTTTATGTTATGAACAAATTAATAAACAAAAGTTATTTTTTGGGAAAGGCAATGTTTATCTTATTGAAATTAATATATTTTGTATAAAATGTGACAGAAACGAATGTTGCATTATCATTAATTAGAAATGGATGCTATTTATGATTGCTCAAACAATTTTTATAAACAAATTTACGGTTTGGCAACTTTTCAATAAATAGGTTCAATTTTTGTTTACAGAATCAACTAGGGATGTCTTTGCGATTAATCTTTGATATAAAACTTCGCAAATTGTTAAAAATTATTTATTACTTAAACAATTTTTATGAAAAAAGCCACAGTTTTGCGATTTTTCAATAAATTGGCTTAATTTTTGTGTTTGAAATAAGCTAGAGGTGTCTCTAAGATGACTTTCTGATATGGTACTTCAAAAATTGACAACAATTATGAATTATTTAAACAATTTTTACAAACAAGATCAGGGCAGCGTACTAATCCTTTGTCTTTTCTTTTTGTGAGCGGGTTATTATTTTCTGTTCGCCATTTTTTGAAAATACTTTTAACGGTTTTAAGGATTTTAACGATTTCAACGATTTCGCGTCTTATTAAGTGTTCATTCAATTTAAATTTTGTGTTCTTTGGTGTTTGTTCAGTCTGTGTTCCGTTTTATTTTTATACAAATATGTAATATTGTTAACAAATATTCTTAGTAAGTACTGCGGTTGAAATTTTTTGTTAACTTTCTGTTATTTCTTGTAGCTATGTCTGTTGCTAATTTCATTATTCAGATTCGCAAAAATAAATACTTTCGGTTTAAAACACAAGGAATTGTTAAATACCACATTAGTATCGAATTCTATAGATGCAGATATCTTGTTTAATTTTTTCAAAGAAAAATTATTTGCTTAAAAAAAATTTTGTAAAGTCAGTGCGAAAAAGACTGATTCAATATTGCATACCTTCTTTCAGTGAGAGATGGAAGGCTTCTTTTTCTTATAAGGATAAGACTCTGCATGACAATAAGTCAATGCTCGATGCTGTTTTTCCGGTTTTAGAAGCTTTAAGTTTGAAATCTTGAAAGGCTCAAAGTCTTCAGGAATGCTAAGTAAAAAAAAAAATAAAAGAAATTAAGGCATTACGAATTTTTGATTCTAAAACTGAAGTTCATTTATTCAAAAGTTTGAAAACTATAGATAAGGCTACTATGTCTGACATCATCAGCATAGATTTATCAAGTGAAAACGCTGCGAATATGCAATCTGTTGCATTACGGGTCACAGGTCTGATACCAATACTATTTACTGACGATGAAGCACTTGCCCTTTTTATGGTCTTCAAATTAACTAAGAATAAATATAAACTTTATGAAAAACTTAAACAACAAAATTGTGACAGTCTTGCATCTTATGAGCACATTACAGATGCCAAAAATGAATGTTATTTCTCAACTTCAGCTATTGAAATCAATAAGACGGGTGCTACTATCCAACTACAAGAACTTCTAGACCATACTGCAAAGAGATTGTTAAAAGTTAGAACTGTTGTACCACCTAAAAATGCTAAGAAGTTGAAACTAAAAAGAAAATACGGTTGTGATGCAACTTTTGAAATTAGTCCTTACCAGCACAAACCGGAACATTGTACAGAACGTAAAACTTTAGGAATTTTTTTTATATTAATGGTTTCTCTTTGCCTTAACCCGAATCCGATTAATTTTTTTTTGTTTTTGAAATATCGTTGTGAGTTATCAAAAACCTTTTGAGGTAATAGTGTTGCTAAATCAACTCAGCCGAGACTGGAGGGCCACTCTAGCATGTTACCTCGATGATATAAGGCGGTGGCGCGCGGGTTTCAAGCTCAAAGAACGGCAGCAAACGCGATTGTCATTTTACGTGTGTAGCGTACCATATATAGTACTGTGGGCGGATTCGGTTAAGGATATAAACAAACCTTTGAATACACGAATGTCGCGGAATCCTCGACCTTTTTTGCCTGACACTTGTCTCGTAATATCACTTCAGTATGCAGCAGAGACAACAAATAAAATTGTTACTGAACTTTGAAATAATAAATCTCAAATGAAACGATTAAAGCCAATAAAGTTAAGGTGAATGGCAGAACATATTATGTGGAGCATGAATTAATTTGCGCGATGTTTGATGGAAATGTGTGCAAAGCCATCACCAAAACAACTGCTTTGTCCAACTGTACTGTCTGTGGAGCAAAGTCTAAGAGAATAAACCAGCTTCATACAGCAAAAATAACAGAAGAAAATGTGCGTTTATTTTGATACAGATTTCAGAGGCCGCATGTGTAGATTTAATTTATGTTTATAAAAAAAATTTCAACAATAACCAAAACCATCTATTCTTAATTAATAGTAATGTAACATTCATGTATCTAACATTTTATACAAATTCTATTAATTTCAACGAGCTAAACATTGCCAATCCAAAGAAATGACTTTTCTTCAATCAATTCTCTATTACACAATAACAATTTTTTTGAAATATTCTGATCAACTGAGAATTATTTTTAATTCTTTGCGATCACCAAACGTCTTTATGAAATTTGTCTTCTTTTACTCAAAAAATACACTTTTATCTGAAAAAAATCGTAGAATGGTGTAAAAAACCTTTTTATTTTGTCAAATAAAATATATTTTTTGATAACCATAAAAAACGTTAAAACTCAAGAAATAGTTTACTGATCTACTTTCTTTAAACTATGATATTTACTTCTTTATTATTTAAACATTTTTTAAATGAACTTCTATAAGTCCATGTTAGTGAAATGTCACTAATTACTAACGAAAATCTACTAAGTAAATTAGAAGGGAAGTATATATTTATTTAAGATATTTTATGGAAATGGAAGTTACGACAAACAAAAAAGTTTAATAAAAGAAGTTTATTCTTTAAAAATTATAAGCCAAGTCACATGTTCAAGGACTATACTCCACGAACGTTTGATTTAAAAAATAATCCAAAAGAAAAGTTCGTCACATGACTAGCAACTGATTTTACGATAGGAATAATAAGTATTTTCTTAAATTGACTCAATTAAAATAAACTTATTACTTTCTTACTATTCCATTAGCAAATTGCTAAAATGCTACTATTTTACCATTCAAAAGTTCAATTGCAGTAAAAGGATCAAGTTATTCTTATTGTTTAATTGTTATTCAAACAATTTTTGTTTCAGTCATCATTCACTTAGGAGAGGCAATATTTTGATAATAATCTATTAATTTAATAATATGTAGCTAAAATCACCCAACTTTCTAACTTAAGGTGTTTTATTATTTACTTCAAATTTAAATTTTTTACCTTCAGAAAGTTTAAGCATCTGAAAGTAATTATGTTGACAAAATTATTTTAAAAGGAATTTGATATATCAAGAAAATATGCAAAAATGTGAATTAAAGCATTATTTTATTAGGATCGTAAATCCTAGTAGTTAAACCTGATAAAATTTCAAATTTCACATCACGCTTTTTGAGACTAACTGGTTTTAATCTAATGTGAAAATTTAGTAACTTAGAAATATTTCATAAGACATTTTGATGCGAGGCGGACTACTTTACTTTAAACAAAGTTTTATATGGTTGTATATATCAGCCTGACTTATACTAATAAACTGTTACTTCATCATTGTATTATTACTTTAAATTAGAATTGCCGACTTAAAATAAAGAATTCAAGAGAAATCTGAAAATTCTTTTAATTTTCTTTTAATTATTGTGCATTGTCTTAACCGTTTTGGATTCTCTTTCTTTTTCACATCCTTTTTAACTATATAATTTGTTTTGAATTTAAGCATCAAGGATCATTTAAAGTAAAATAATCAAAATCGAAAATTCTTTAATATTATTGAATTCTTTCTCTTGCCCTTCAGTGAATCAACAATCCACTGATTTTTCATTCATGATCTCAATTTTCAAGTAAATCTTGATTGTAAAAATATCACTTTTTCTAAATCTTCATCTCGTATTTGACATGTATTTCTACACAATTATATTTTTTGAAGATTTTTCTTGAAAAATTGCTCCTTTTTTCGACTAAGGATTATAAAGAATAAAAATCTATGTGTAAAATTGTAATAACAAACCAATTCTGATTTCTAGAGCTTTTTATTAATTAACATTACCAAAAAAATAGTAAAAGCTAGTATTAATGATCTACAAATCATTGGAATAAGTTTTAAATACAACCTTACGATTACTAAAAACAGTGTGGGACAGTGAGGCCACGCAGCAGAAGTAAAACTTTGATGGATTAACCCTTACTTTCCTCTTTATTCTTTACCTTTTACATTCCCCCTCTTTTACTTTTTCTCTTTCCTCTTCCCCCTTTCTGGTTTGCCTTTTTTTTTACATTTCCTTGTTTCCCTTTCTCCTTCCTTATTTTTTTTTTCCTTTGCTCTTTCTGGTTTCTTTTTTTTTTTTTTTTGGTTTCCCTTTGCCCTTTCTGGTTTTTCTTTTTCCATTACTGGTTTCACTTTCTCTTATCTAGTTTCTTATTTGCTCTTTCCTTTTTCCCTGTCTCCTTGCTGGTTTCTAATATCCTCTTTTCCCTTTCTGATCTCCTTTCCCCTTTTCCCTTTCTGGATCCCTTTCTCTTGCCTCTTTCTGGTTGCCCTTTTTCCTCTCTGATTCCCTTTTCCTCTTCCCTCTATCTGGTTTTTCTTTTTGTTTTCCCTCTCTAGTTGCCCTTTTTTTCTTCTCCTATTGGCCTCACCTCTTTCTAGTTGCCTTTTTTCTTTTCTGGTTTCCTTTTTTTCCTACTTTCTTTTCTGGTTGCCCTTTTTCTTTCCACTTTCTGGTTTTTCTTCTCCTCAATCCTTTTTTGCTTTCATTTCACCTTTACAAAAAACAGAGCATTAACCTGCTTAGCGTGGTGTAGTAGGGGTACTAAAGAAAAACCCACTGAGAAAAAAGAGCAACCGCAAATAGTCGCATAAAACGAAAAGGAAGATTGTCGCACGTGTACGCTGTATACGTACGTTTCGTTATAAAGTGCTACAAAAAAATTGAATTAATAATTTTAGAAATGCTTCAGTCAGTTCCAAGATATTAACGATGAAAATAAGATCATCAGATTTCATGAATTTATCTACAACTGTTTTCAAATTATCGTCTTTACAAAAAAGTGTGACATCTACACACATCCACCCACAAATACACACACATCCGGAGAATTGCTTAGAACATCTCCTCTTTGATACTGAAATCAATTAAAATTAAGAAAAACGTTTATTTTTTAATTCTCATACACTGAGCAAACGTTCATACTAATCATTTTAAACTAAATTATTTCATTTCGAATATTCAAAATAAACTTGAAATTTACAGAAAAAAAAATTAAAATTATACAATGCCAGATCAGAAGTCTTTAATATTGAGAAATTGACAATCGTATTGAATAAGTGGAAATATTTTAATAAAATGTCATACAAATTTAAAAACATCAGAAATGATGATAATTTCATATTTTTAGTTTTTAAGTAGTCAAAAGAGCTCCTTTGTAAATAAAAAGTTTTTTGACTTTCCAAACTTGAAGTTTTTAAAATATAAAACCTATTCTGTAGAAATTAGGAAAAATAATAATGAATTCTTGTAACTTTAAGTGTCATTTGAAGTGTTTAAATTAAATTCTAAATTAAGGATTGATGAGATTTCGGCTCAAAATTAAAGAATTTGAATGCTGTTCCTTGAAAATCAAATTATTTAAAATAATTTTCATTTTCGGTGAAATGAAATTCGGAGAATATTCATAGGTTCCAAAAAATTACCATTAAAAAAACACTAATTTTTATTTAAAAAATTCTGTATAAAGAATAAATGCAGAGCAATTACAAAGAAACTAAAGTATAAATATCATTATATTTACCAATAGGATTAGGGAAAATTGCCAAGATGAAACACAGACTACTAATCAGGGTTCTCATTTCTATGAAATACAGGAATCCAGTTGTGGAGAACCTAAATAAGATTTTAACCATTGAATATTTTTGAAAAATTTTAAGTTTATATAACTGCAGCTGTTATCTTATTCGTTCACCTAAATTATTTGTAATTATGTAAGCTCTTTGTCGCAAACTAAGTCTGCTAATTATAATAAGCGGAATTGTATTCATTAAAAATCATGATAACCTAGTTATTGTATTTATTTTTTATATTTATTTGCTTTTGCATTATCCTACTTTTTTCTGTTTAGCATATTTAAATTCTCTTCTTTTATTCTGTTTCTTGTTCCTCGTACCTTGTTTCCATATTTAATTCAAAACCAAGCTACCGCATTCGCAAATATTTTAGTTTTCTTTTTGGTTGGTCCTAATTGTTTAATTTAATATTCTTGAGCACCCTTTTTCACAAAACGCTAGTAATTTATTTTTTTGTGCATTAACTATTTTGTTCTCTGACTTTCTATCTCATTGAGCTTTCATCTTTTGTGTGTCTTTCTGTCTAACATACCTTATTTTCATGCCTCCTCATGCAGCTTTCCCTATACTTAATGATCTTTTTAGACAACAAACGTGCCTGGACTATAAGCCGCCCGATGTTTTCAGACTGCGTGCCTGCAAAGAAGCATCACATGGTCCGTTAGTGACTGCGTTGTCATGGTTACCGCAATATGTTTAGCGGTTTTATTTTGGGGCGTAGGATCAGGCAGATGTAATAGCCAGCAATAGCTGACATATTTCGCTACTCAGGTGCCAGCACAGCGGTCCTGTCAATCGGACCGCGTACTCGCACATGCACCAGCCACAGGCGGACATTTAGCTATCTTGGTTACTTTGTAACCAATCTTAAAGTCTCATTTTCTAAACTGTCGCTGCTTAAATTTAGTTTAGGGTGCTGTAGTGTTACATCATTACCCCTAAATCTGGCAAAGATTGAGGAGACTCTACATATTTCTAAAAATTTTGACTGAAGAAAAAACTTAAAAACTATCCAGATTATAATTTTTTATATCTGTTCTGCGCGCGGGCGTAAGCTAGATTCAAATCGATTCATTCCACATTGAGTACATTACAAAACCGTCTTAATGCACTACCATTAGGACTAAACAAAAACAATTGTCAATGCTAGAAATAATTGTTACAAACAAATTCACTTACAAGTACATTTCTGCGAACAGAAATTTTTTATTTTCTGAAGAATTATTTTTATTCACCTCAAAAATAAAAACTTAACACAACATATTGCTACTAAACAGTGCTTAATATTGTTATAAAAAATGCACTCTTGTCGCATTTTCAAGAAGAAAATGTTTCTTTTCACCCGGATTGTTTCTTTTCATCTCAAAAATAATATTGTCGCACAAAATATTATCTTTGACAACAAATCTTAGGAAAGAAACACATTTTTTGCTTGTATTAAAAAAAGGTTTATTTAATTTCATGAAATGAAAAATCTTTGCCTTTTTGATTGAAATAAAATATTTGTTCAGTAAACTTTGTTTGATTTGAAACAAAATTAGTTTGTATTAAGTAATGCATTTGTTTAGAATCTGTTTATTTGAATTGACAAAAATATTTATTTGAGCTAAACAAAAAATACAATGCAGAGCAGTGCTACATAGTGCAGCTGGGCTCTACTAGCAGAGTTCTCTGCAGTACTAACCTAAAATCTAAATTGACTTTGATTGATTTGATGGCATTGTTTTATTTCTATGTGGTGTGATTCTAACGGTTCTGATTGACTAAAAAACTCTAAATTAATTTAAAAATAGACGCAATAAATCTAGTCTTATAGATCTTCTCGAATCTTGCGGCCTTACCTTAAATAGTTAAAAGTTTGTCATAAGGACAACCGCGGGATTTTGCTGGGAATGGGTGTTATTCTGAAACACTGCACCCGCTTCCAGCGAAATAGCGGTTAAATTCTATCAGTAAGCACGTCTCGTGACCGTAAGATAGGTAGTTGCAATCTGTGACGGACTCAATACTATGATCCGGAAAAAGTCTTGTGCACCTTTAGAACACAGAGCGACCCAAGGACAACAGTCTTCTGCATTTTCTCCGAAAGTGTCTCAAGCATTTTGTTGACATGCAGGAATGCATTTTAGGCTATTAACCAATGAAAGCTTGACACCTCCAAGAGCTCTAAACATCAAGACGATTAGCTCAACAAAATATTTTATCTGTAACCGTCGCAACTCCGTTATATGGTCTCTATATCTCTATTTCTTTTTTTTCACCTTAGCTATAATGCTTTTGTCAGATGATGACGAAAATTTGATAACAAACATGGCTCATTTCTCAAAGTCAAGGAGAACCATGTCAGACCTTAAATGCCCAACAGAAACAATTGTAGAATACATAAAGTTCTAGTATATGCGGCATTTGTCATTCTCGGCAATTGACTCTATTCCCGTGGGAGCGTTTAGCGGAGCAGTATTAGGGCTGATGCCGTAAGAGTGACAGAGATGGTAATAAAGCACTCTCAGTGCCGCATTGTGCCTTTGGACGTAGGTCGTTTCCGCATGACTTGGACAACTAGATAGTATGTGTCCTAGATGCTCGGGGTGTGCATGACACGCTCTGCAGCTATCATCGAGAATGTCTTGGTTTAAAATATGGCGACGGTATTCTAAAGTGAGAATGACACTTTCTTAGCATGACAACACGGAACCCTCTGTACCTGACTTCAATACAGGTGATTTAAGAAAAGC
Source organism: Amphibolips quercusostensackenii (assembly GCA_032357855.1). NCBI lineage: Eukaryota > Metazoa > Arthropoda > Insecta > Hymenoptera > Cynipidae > Amphibolips > Amphibolips quercusostensackenii. Next base: position 11,144 of record JAUELO010462748.1, read on the forward strand.
AAACGTTAGCTCATACGACATCGACTGATCCTTCACATTTCTGTGGAAGATGCCGTCCATCCTCTTGTCGAAGAGCCGTTCACGGGAGTTTTTTTTCTGTGCTTTCTTAATTCGGGCCTTCAGCAGTAAATACTGGAGATGGATAAGATTTTATGCCTTTTGCTCACCCCTGGTATAGAACTCAGGGCGAGTGTTTTAGCAGCCTCTTCCGCTGCTTCGTACAGAAACGCTCCTTTGCCAACTTCTTCGTGTTCCCTGGCCATTTTTAGAAGAGGGTCTCGTCCATTTGCGACTATGTGTGCTGTACCTAGAATAATCCTGTTGTGAAAACATTCAAGATTTAATACTCCGCGACCACCTTGACGGCGTGAGATATAAATTCGTGAAACAGAAGACTTAAGGTGCATGCTTTTGTTCATATGCAAAACCCTTCGCGTCCTGATATCTAGGGATCTAAGCTCGTCCTTCGTCCATGGAACCACTCTAAATGAATAGAGTATAACCGGAACGGCAAGCATGTTTGTTGTAGACACTTTGTTCCTCTTGGACAGTTTATCGCCAAGGTGTCGTATAGCGCTTGTGTCGACGAGCTCAGGGTCTTCGGGGATGCCGTTAAGTTTTTCTTTCTTCAAACAAACCTTGGCGCATTTTTCTAACCCAAACTGATTTTTTAAAGCAGCATTAATCTCTCTATGCACCTTACGATGTGTGGATAAAGCTTTAAGCTTTCCGAAAGACAGATAATAAGTCTATGGGAGGTTAAATCGAAAGTTTTCCGGTGATCAATCCAGGACATCAATAGATAGCATTAGTAGGATGCTGCGTCTTTGCAGGTACATCTATCGATTAGCAGGTTCTCCCAACATCCTGCTACGCCTTTCTTTGAGCCACGTTGTTCATACATCTCTCGCAGCGCAGGTTCAATTTTCCGAAGAATGCTATCATTTTGGATAGCTGTAAAAATCTTATAGTGTGTTCAAAAAAGTTATTGGCCTGTAATTCTTGGGGTCAGCTAAGTTTCATATCTTCGGCAGGAGCACTGTACGCCCTTGTACCAACCACTCTGGTATAGGCACTCCCGACTTAAGATATGTGGTGGAAACGCAAGACAGATGCTGGTGTGTTGAAGGAAACTTCTTCCACCAGAAGGTCTTGATACTTTCTGGTCCCGGAGCGGAATAGTTCTTTATGCCTCTAAAAATATTTTTTACCTCCTCGGT
>JAUELO010462753.1:0-12363 GCA_032357855.1 Amphibolips quercusostensackenii
ATTTGTAGTTTCTGGATTTCCTGTTTCCCAAGGAATTGTTTCTAACAGCTTTTACTGATAACCATGTTTTTCTCTCATGTTCAGTCAAGATCTTTTTAAAGTCCCTATCTAGCATCAGTTGTCGGATTTGCGGTTCATCAAAAACTCCCTCCTTGATTTTTATATCACTAAGCTCAGGAAATATCCTTTTCAAAAAAAGAGCTGCTTCTTCGTTTCTATTGATTGGTTGGATGTAATTTTTCACTATCCTAAGCCTTATATCTAATCGTAGTAGAAAGATCTTTCAAGGATCTACCATCGGTTTCTAAGAAACGTTCATCATTCCTGGTTCTAGCGTCTGTCGCGCTGGCCAAACTTTAACATTGTAATATTTGTCTCGTGCTCTGCTGTCCCAGGTGCATAGAGAGCAACAATGTTTTGTGTTACCAGATTGAAATCCGAGGAAAATTCCTATTACTTTCAAATAACCACAGATGAACCATTTATATAGCTCGCAATCTATTTTGTCAAGTCAAAGTTTCATAAGATCATAACACTCTCTCATGTTGGTGGCATAAGCAACGAGTATTGATGTATATTCATTTTCGTTGAGCAAGAAAACAGCTTTCAAACTATATTTGTTGCAATCAATGAATAAACCCCAAATCTCTGGTTGATATTCATGACCAACAGCCTTCATTAGTCCATCTACATCGTTGCAATTGATGATACTATTTTGGCTAGAATAAATTAGGTTATATCTTTCTCTCGATTTTAATAATTAGAGATATTTACATCTTTCTCAAGCAAATTTCTTTCCTTGAGTCTGGAGCTTCAACGTGTTTCGTGTGTGATGGTAGATTTTTAGTTCTTGGGCTACCTTGCGAACCCTTTTCGTGAACGGTCTACTAGATGTCATGAAGCCATACACACACTTAACACGGAATGCATTCTGTCTTGTTCATTCAATCGTCTTGTTCAGCTGACGCAAGCGTCTTTTAGTCTTTCGGACCATTGTTGATTTTAGCCTTTGATTTACATCAGTCGAAGGCTCTCGCAGCACTATAAGCTGAAAATTGTATTGTTTAGATATCTGACTCTTTCGAAATATTCTCACAAAGGTATGTATCTATTTTAGGAAAGTCTTGAGGTCTATGAAAAACATGGATGTTAATATTCCTTCTTGTCCTAAAATCGCGTGTCATTCTTTTTCCTGCAACTTTTTAGTGGTTTAGTTGTGTCATTGTTGTTCCCACGAGCAACTAGGGGAAGGGTTTGTCCGTTCTTGTAGAGCTCTGCATGCAAGGATGAGGCTAAATAATCTAAAAGGTTGCATGGTATCCCAGAGTTACCTTTCGAGACACCTCACTCAGGTGCTATTCAGCTTAGAGCACGGTTGTTACGCCTACGCTTGGAGATTATTCCTTCAAGACCAACCCTAGACAATTGTCTGCGAGTGCTTAATAATTACTGCCACAATATTTAGCAGAAACCATTGATACAGAGACCCTTTATCCACGACCCGAGGACTATTTTAGGGGCTTTGTTATTGGCCCTATGATTTGATTTACAGGTAATAAAACCAAACAAGAGCTCGAATCAAGCTTAATGAACTTGACCTTTATTCTGAAACAATGACAAATTTTTAACATTCTCTGAAAGACTTTTATTTTATGGACATTCGGACTGCTTGTTTTTACTTACTTTGACCATCTTCGAAGGATCAGATCAATTATTGCGGAGAATCGACTTTTGCACGTTAATTATACGCGTGCAAATTGAAGGACAAGATCATTTCTGAAGTAAGAAAAATGTCAATATGTAGTTTAGGGTCATATTTTGTGCGTATTGAATTCAACAAGATTCCTAATAAAAGGCGTCACTCAACGCTCAGAAATAATTTGTTGGTACCGAGTAATTTTTGATAAAAAATGTGTTACAAATTTAATAGTTTATTGTTAATACAGAAATAAGTGTAATGAGATATGTGATACGCTTTTACATCTATTTATAAATTTACTCCAGTTCTAAAACCTCACAATTCAGTGCTGTTACGCCGAGTGCTCAGTTACTTGTACTACAAACATTATATTGTCAATATGCACTGTTTGTGCACGTCAAATCATGTCTCCTAACTTTCACTTTAAACAGATAATAAAAAAAGCTTCTAGCTTTTATAAATTTTATATAAATTTTATATAGAATTTCAGGTTTCGCAGGTTCCGCTCAATTTTATAATTTTCAGTCTCTTATAAGAGAGGGACTGAAAACTCAGGTATAAGTATAATAGAAGTAGAAAATGGATATAAAAGATAAAAGATGTAAAATAATTAAATCGACCCTCTAAGGTAATCCAGTCTATGAAATCTGGTCGAATCGTTGAGATAATATCTTACAGTTAACTCTGAAATATCAAACATTTAAACGTTTAGACTGACCAAGTGATTTGTTATTAGCACAATAAAAGTAGTAATCTACAACAGTTAATTTTTTCCCTTTTTAAACATTCTTAAAGTTTCTTTGATTTTCAGTTCAATGAATTCAAAAGATAAATTTCTTTTAAAATTACTTGGAAAACTTTAACTTCACAAAAAAAATTTTAATTTTACTGATAACTTTTTACTTGGTCAAATTTTATTATCCCAACAGATTTTTGCGAGATAATACATAATTATGTATTGTATTTTTTATCTCGTTAATCACATATACTATGAGTGTTTTGTGAGATGTTTGCATTTTATAACCACATGGACACCTGCTGCTGGCTATTATAGAGTAAAATCAACTTAACCTTTTTGGAAAATATTTTATTCGCATTAAATTTTATATCAAAAAAGTAAGTAAGTTATGTCACTTCTTAAGAATATTTAGATTTTTAGAAATTGTAGAGGATTTTATAATATTTAAATGGAATTTCAACAGATTAGCAGCGTCTTTGGATGTTTCAAGATTACATATTTTTAAATCTTTAGAAGCAAAATTTGAATCCGTTTAACACTCTAAAGGTAATTCATGAGAAAATAAATGCTTTCACGATTTTCTTTATGCCCAGACACAACAACAAAATATGCAGTAACGTTTAAAACCTTTTAATAGGATGCGAAATATCTATGTGCTCTGAAGAAAGCGATAATGCAGGAATCAAAGGACTTTTCAAAGCATTGTTCATCAAACGCTCTTTTTTTTGGAAAAATGTTCATATTCATGATCTGATTAAAAAGTTTGTCATTTATTTCTAACTTTTTGACACAAAATCAGTAAACTAGGGTACAGATCAAATAAATCAGGACACGCCATGATAAATCAAGACACCTAGTCACCCTATTTTAACAGATTTTATAGGATTTCAACTAATTTAACAAAATAATAACATTTGAAGGGATTTTAATATATTTCAATATATTTTAATATATTTTAATATATTTTAATAGACTTCAACCGACTTTTAGAGATTTCACGTAATTACAAATATTTAGCTATCAAAAAATTTAGTGATATTTAAAAATAATTCAAATATTTTAAATCATTTTTAAAGATTTTAAAGTATTTTTAAGGATTTAGATTACAACAGAATGCAGAAAAGGTCGAAAAATTGTTATTCACGAAAAGCTTACAAATACTTGTGAAAATATAAATATATTATTAAATTATTGTATTTACCAATATAATCAAAAATAGTTGCCCTTGTTAGGAGCAGAGTGGAAAAAATCATAATTTTGTTTAACCGAAAAAAACTAAATACTAGTTGAGTAGAGAACTTGGTCAACAGTGTAACTAATAATAATTATTCTGATAATTCTTATATCATAAAATAGATATGCCTGCAGCTTAGGATGTGATATTTTTATTTCATGAATCAGATCCTGTTTAAAAAATACAAAAAACAAGTAGTATTAAAAGTGATTTGACTATCTTTTTGTGTGTAGCTCAAAACATAATCCTATTATATTCTTCCGAATTATTAAAAGTTTATTGAATATCGTAAGAAAAACAATTTTTTCTTTTCTATTGCAAACTAATGCAGATACACGCCGTGGAATTAGGTCCTTCCTACTGCAGGGTGGTCTTCCCCATATTTAATAATTTTAAATCTTTTTCTCAGATAAACTTGACCTTTTATCATCAGCTACGGACATAAACAAGTACCTGATGAGGTAAGGATGTTACAAATTCATTATTTACGATGCATAAAATTTCATGCAAGGATGTAATGGTTTAGGATTTGATAATAAATGTTAATCATTTTAATTAAAATCAGCAATAAATTAGGATTATTTTGTAGCAATGAGCTCTTCTTTTACCAAAGTTATTTTCACATAGCGGCTGAGAATGCTGAAGGTGACATTAGGTCTAGCAAGTTTCTTAAAATGGTACGGGTTGTAAGTGAAAATTTGAAGCTATAATTTAGAAGTTTTTTCCTGCAAGAAAGATAAGAAATAACATGTTTTTACAGTAGAAAAAACTTAAGTATGTTGTTAATTTAAAACTACTTAGCAAAATATATTAACCTATTTTTTATCAAACGTCGAATTTTGTGCTAATGACATAGCACTTACCCAGTCTGATAGCCAACCATCAACCAGGATGTTTATATAGTATAAAGCCCGCAGCATCATTATGTATATGCCGATATTCTCTCGGTCCAGTTAACCACGTCTTAATGTAGGACATGCTTGCAATAATTTCTGGTGCTGAACACCCTGTCCTGAACAGCTTGCTGTAAATATCTGTTTATCTTTTTTACGTTTTTATTTCCTCTCTAATTTATGCCCTGTTAATCATAGCCCTATTTCATAAAAAATTCAAGGGTGTGTTATCAAGATGCACTTTGCCTGTAAAGCGCAACATCTCGCTTGCTGCTTAGATAGTCTCACAAATCTAAAACTTATTACATACACAGTTTTTTGACATCTACAACACCTCTACCCTATCCACATTGTAGTAGAAATACCCCTTTAATAGTCAATTCAGTGTGGTGCATTTGGTGCTTTTTCGTTTCGACGCAAAGGCTTTTACTTATTATTCATGGAGCTTAAAGAAGTAAGTGAGAACATGGATGGAATAGGTGCCAATTACCATAATCTTGTTAACCGAGTTAAGAGAGCTCACTATAACTAATTTGAGTCTTACAGTGAACGCATTCAGCAGGCTCACCTGAAATATATGTTAAATACCCTTCGATTCAAGAATACGCAAATATTTATATGACTAGACCCTCGAAAGTGCCTCGACTTTATTCTTATTCTGATCTTCTAGGTATGCAGCTTCTGGTTTAAATCAGTGTGATGCTTCAGGTGATCTACTCCGATTTCTTGATTTTTGTATCATTCCCTAATGGAATGAAGACGCCTACTCATACGCTTTGAGGCCATGTTGAATACTGTATATCAAACCAATTTTAACGTGCTCTGATTATTGATGTATAAAATAGTTTTGCTCGTACACGGACATACGATGTTACACAGTCATCTTCGTAACCATAAAGCAGCCGTTGCTGCTGCATACTTTGCTTCGGTAGCACTCAATGTTGCTATTTTCTGTTTTTGCAAAGATCACGCAACTGCACGATTTGATCGAAAGAAAACATACTCAGTCGTAGATCATTTCGTACCTACATCACCAACGTATTTTAAATCTGAGTATTTGATAAGATTTGTCTTGCTCCCACGGTTTTTTTCCCATGCCAATATCAACAGTACAATTAAGGTACAAACTTATTTTTTGGACTACATTTCAATGCTCCCGGATGTCCAAACGTGAAGCTGCTGCTACAAGAAATGGTAATCATACTCTGATGGATAAGTAGGGATTTTTTTCCAATTGCTCAATATTTGCAAAACCACAAATATTCTTACATTTCAAATCATAACATTAAAGGTGCTTCTCAATCGATTGATATCGAGATCTAGTGTTTTCATAGAGTTCGCTGCGAGCCAGCTGTCGACAACAAATCAAGGTAGATACACTGGCCTACTATCAAAGTGACTTAAAAACACACATCCTCTAGCCTCACGCTCTTTGAACCAAAGCTCGTTTAACTGCTATTATAATTCCTTGTTTGAAGACTGAATGACACCCTGATGCTTGTGTGATCCTATGTAATGCTAAGCGTGACCCAGAAGCCCTCTCTATACGGCGAGGACCGCAGCCACGCTATTAGATGATGTTTCGGACTCACTGATGCAGGTAATCCCCATGAGTGTTAGCCGTTTCTCCACAATCACAGAGCAGTGACAAAAGATATAAATTTCTGCCTTATTATCCTATCCGTACAGATAGCAGAGATGCTGTCTGCCAGCCCTATCTTGTGTTTGTGATAAGATAAGTTTTCGTATCTTATCAACAATTCTATTAAGACTTTGACTTTATTCCTTCTAAACTTAAGTATTTCCTCTGCATGGTTAAAGTTTAACTTTAAGCCCATAAGAGTTTTGGCCTGTTTACAGGTAGTGGCTAATCCCCACTCCTTTTAATGTCCCTTGGTCAGCGAACTGTTGATTTCTGTAGCAAAAAACCTGCTGGAAATGTCTACAACTGTTTAAGAACTAGTAAAGCCTTTTCAGCTGCTTGTTTTGCTAGCCTATCTGATATGTGTTGCACATGTGTCCAGGGATCCAAAGCAGAGCCACTCGGGTAGTAGCGTAGTCTTTGTTTCATTCAGGGTCATGTAAGCAGTCCTGCTATTTGTGTTGCCAAAGTCATGTACCTTATAAGGGCACTAGATCATGGACATAATCTTAGGTTTTAGAACTGTGGCGTAGGACCTTATTCAAATTGTGAAGACTTTTTCACTTATTTTAAGATGTACACCGGCTCCTGCTTTCCTCTTTTTCCCGAAGCCATCTGTAAACTAGTTTCCCCAATCACCGGGCAGGTGGGCCTTGCTAATAACTCAATCCTCTTTCGTGAATAGGCTACTACGATATTTTTTGTCTAATAGAGAGCAAGTAGGCACTTTGTCCCTAAACATTTTCAGATTGAGCCTACTTGCGATGTTAGTTGGTATCCGCACTATCTCCAAGAACTTCTGACCGTGTACTATATTTAATCTCCACAACGCTTTTACAGTGTTTCTGGCTTCAAGACCCAGCTTTCTGCTATGGCTCTTCTGCAAAGCTATAGGGTTGCAGCTCGTTACTTGCACTTGTTCATTAGGTGATCGTTTTATATATAACAGCTTCTTATATAGGATGACTCCTAGATATTTAGCCTCTTTTATGATTTTCAGTTTTTGTCTTCCCAATTTCAGTCTGTTTATAATTCCCTGCTTGTACTGTGTAGTGAATACAACCACTTTAGTCTTGCTTAGATTGGCCAATAGTCCAGTCTTCTTGACACAAGAATATACTATACCCAGTGCTTGCTGCATTACTCCAAAAAGCATATCTGAACGCTGGCCGGGCACGATGACAAATATATCATCCGTGTAGTCTTTAACGTGGTCACTCTAACTTGTAAGTAAATAAAGCAGTTTAACCACAGCCAAGCACTAAAGCGGAGGTGATAAAACGCCTTTATGCGGACATCCTGAGTCAACGGTTTCACGTAAAGTAGTATCACCGTACGTTTCAATGAGCTTTATGTTAGCCTAAATGTGTCAAGTCCATCCTACGACTGCAAGACGCATACTATGTCCAATCAAAGACGCCCTGATTATCTCTCTAGAGGCGTAGTTGAAGGCTCTTTCAATATACATAAAAGCTTAGAACGCGAGACCTTTCCGCTCTAGTTGTCCTTTAATAAGGCTTATCGCTTCACTCAGGGCTGTCTAGGTTGAATGAACAGTCCTGTACGCGTGTTGCTGCTTGTAAAGTGACCTATTTGATAAGACCTTGTCGCGAATATATATATATATGTACAATTTATTCTATAGTTTTTAGTAGAAAAAATTTAGGGGTAATGGAATAGTAAAAAATTTTGTTCAAAGTGATACTGATCCTGCTATCTTTTAGAATAAACACTACTTTCAAACTTCTTCATGACATCAAGACATATCCCAGCGTCAGGTTAGCCTTAGCAAGCCTCACAAGATGCTCTATGATGCAATCTTTGGTCATCTGTAAGAGAACCAGATATATGCTATCTGGAACAGTAGACTTGTAAGGACTAAAATTCTTTAAACTCACCCAACCCCAGAGGGAGCCTCAATCTCGTGGGCTAGCCGTCGCCTCAGACAGCGTCGAGCCACAGACGACCTAACTTGTCTTAAGTGTGTTGCATTTTCATTCTCAGGCCTTGTATAGTTCCAAAAATGTGCCTCAATCAGGTAAGCAAAGGTCTCCTTGTCCGACATTGAGTCTCTCCCATCAGTCAATATTAGAAGGCTAAAAATATTATCCAGGTTTTAAGAGACTAGCTTGACAAGTCTAGCCACGTTTGTTTCTTTTTCGATGTCTGTGCAAAAGTTGTTCTAGATTTCTTGTTTTTCCTTACGTGTTGCACCTCTGTAATTATCCCTTTTCATCGTCGATAAGGCTCATAGTTCGTTCATTTGACAGTACTGGCACGTTTAAACCTTTCTCTATTTTCCCTGCGATAATCATTAAGTTTCCTGTTCCACCAGCGTGTCTTTTTGGCCTGTCGGTCTTTTTTGGGTAGAAATTTACTTTTATGAGTTGATTTTAACGGCCTTCGTGAAAATCTTGGCTGCCATCTCCAGGGTTTTCACGTCTTTAATTGACCTGGCCACCTCCAAGAGTGCATTCCTTAGTTCTGTGGAATACTGGTCTTAGCTTATTTTTCTTGGATTTCTGACCCCTTTAGGGTCCGAGTGTGTAATGTACTCAAGCTAGAACTCTATCTGTGAATAATTTAAGAAAGTGGGCTTATCTAGGACTATCTACTTTTTCACACTGTCTCAAACAACCGGTACAGAGAGTGATATTGATGACTTACTTCCTGACCAAGTTATAAGGCGTCTAAGTATCTTTCGTGTTGGAAACATCCTAATCAGTTATGATTGGGTATGACAATAGACCATTCCCCCTTGATTTGATCTTCGTGCTTTGCCACAGAGTATAGTAGGAGTTACAATCGCATTCCAGCAGAAAAGGAAGACCCCTTACCTTGCCGTGTATGTATCTACCTCTTCTATAGGGTCGATATTACTGTCATATAATAATTAGCTAGCCACGTCATAATTTCGTAGGCAAGCGAGAAATTAGAAGAAAAATAGTCGCTATGATCTCTATAAAAATAGAAGCAAGGGTAAGAAAAGTCTTTATAAGCAACTTGTTAACAACGAGACAGAAAAGAGTTTTTGTATTGTGGGTCAAAGCGACAGAAGAGGAATGCTTTTGCATGCGTCGAGTAAAGGAAGAGGTGCGGATCCTTCAAAGGTTACCTTTTAGCGGCGCGAGGGGTGTACGTGGTCATGATCAGTGTACGTACGGTAAGGGTAGGGGTTCTTAAAGTCGGGGTACAAACTACAAAAGAAGGAAGGTTTTCTAGTAATTGATGTGTGTGGCGCTCTAGGTGTATGTTTCTGCAAAGCGTTTCAGATTCTTAATAGTGAGTAACTGATTGTGTCTAGTCCTTCTGTCCATCCTTATATTTATTTTTGGCATGGCTACATTCTCTATTGATTACGGCGCGTTTATTTTGTATTTTCGTTTAGTAAGTTGGATCGCCATTAGCTTAAAAAAACGGACAGGGAATTTTGGTTCATAAAGCTGTATCAAATCTCTCTAGTATTTGTCGCAGAAGGTGATCATTGGGTTCATCTCCGGGGAAAGAATTTTCAGAATCTAAATGATTGAAAACGAGTTTCACTTTTTGGCTAGCTTCTTTGCGAGGAAGATTATGGGACGGTTTCTATGAGTCGATAGTGTCTATGCTGCACTTTACGGCTTTTACTAACCATTCTCGCAATAATGAAAAATTTCCCTCATTGTAAAGATCTCTTTCTTTTAATTAAAAAATAAGTTCTTTCTCACTCAGTTTGTATATTCAGGAAGTTAATTTTTTATTTCCGTCTATGTTTTGCACATCCCGAAACGTTAATCTTTGATCAGGGAGATAAGGGGGGCACTTATCAGAGTTTGGAGAGAAAAGCACAATCATAGTATGAGAAAGATAAGAAGCAGGAATACACTAAAGTAATTATTTTCTCAAGGTACAGTCAATATAAAATGTGAACACAGGTGTTCATATAGATAATCAGTACAGAGAAGATAAGAAGAAATAATACTCAACAGTAATTATTCTCTAAGGCATAGTAAATAAAAAATGTAAACACAGGTGTTGATATGAATAATTCAAAGTGCCTGTCATTAAATCAATGACTGATATTTCTAATTATATTACTCTTTTAGAAGAAATAAAGTCATTATTGAATACTCGGGCTCCTAACTGACAAGTACTATACATGGACAAAATAAAATATCCTGGGAAAGTATCCTGTTATGTATAAGAGACCGTCTTTCAATTGGTGGGTCCCAAAAATATGCGTTGAATTGTAACGCTATCTTTTACTGAGAGGGAAGCTTCTTATACAGATAAAATTTTTAGCACCTTAAATTAGCGCGTGAATTAAAAAAACCATTAGAATTTCAAAAATGTTGTTCTTTATTTACTTTATTAATAAATGAATGGTTGTTGAAAATTATGTAAAAGTCCCAAGGTCTGAGCTGTCGAACTGGACCATGCAGTTTTTGCAAGGCTAAGCGGTGTGAATCGTAGAGCCTTGGAAATTGATTCTAAATCCAAAAGTAAAAGAAGATTTCATGTTCATTTGTTAATTCCTGTACAGAATCACTGGCTTTTAATTATAAGAAAAATTGCATGCACTTTGTTTTGATACAAAAATTTTTTAAATCAGCCAAGCTCTTCTCGAGCTATCATGCACGCCAGTTTTAAATACGTGGTTTTGAGAAAAAAGCCCTTTACAGCTGAAACGGGCTTTACCTGGTGGCACATAATGACGCAACAAAAAAATTAATATCTCTCGCAATTTTCCGAAATTCGGCTAAGATTTTACGTGGGTACTTTTAGATGTATATGCAATCGATTGATGAAAGTAAAAAATCAATCGATTTTTTTTACCATTTATTTGAGAAGGTCCGTTTTAACAAATAAACAAAAATAAAAACATGTGTTCTGTCTAAATAGCGCACAACAGACCCTAATAAAGAAAAACAAAGGCAATAAAAATAAATAATTTTCAGATGAGATAGATTGATAGGCGCCTGTCCTTGCTTGGTACAAAGGTGAATCAATTCAGTCAAGGTAAGTGAGAAGCGATAAAGATGCGCGGAATCTACATTGCGCAAAAAAAGAAGGAAACCTCACTGAACGCTAAACGTTTGAGGCCAAACGATAAAAGGAAATTTACAAACCTTATCTAAAAGCGCCTACCTTAATTTAAAACAAGTGATGATCTAGAATGATGAAAGGTAAGAGATAATATGGTATCCGAAGCCAAGATAATCTAAAATAACCAAAAAAGAAAATTAGTGACAGGTAATAAAAGATAATAAGATATCAAAATATTTAAACGGTGAAGCAAAATTCGAAAGATAACATAAGGGCCGACGAAAACTGCTAGCTCAGTCTAAACCTAAAAGTGGTACAGGGGTGAGGGTATGTAATTACAAAGCTCGCATTTCAACTAAAATAATTAATATCCATCCTTTTGACATCTGAAAAACATATAATAAAGTCATGATCTTAAAAGTAATGAATCGCAATAAACAAATAAAACTCACAACTCAAAAGGATAAGCGATAAAAATAATTTGTTCCATCCCTAATGGCGAAATTTCGTATTCTACCTTACACGTCGGAAAAATAAGCTATGGAAAATCTAAAAATTCACGTGGGGACCAGTGATGCGAAGATCCGTTGAAGGTAATAGCAGTGATAGATCTAATCGATTGCTTGCATAGGTAGTAATGAAATAATATGATGAAACATAAAGTCAAATAGCATTAATTAAAAATATAGCACAAGAGAGGAGTGCCGAATTTTCCTATTCTCGATGTAAACACAAGAGCATTATTAGAAGAGATTTATGTAAACCTGAATTCAAGTGTTGCAGAAAATCTTCAACGTCATCAAGGTAACTAACTCATCACTTATACTAATAATTTGTCAGATGAACGTGGTAGGAAAATTCGCGAGACACTTCTGTCTACTGTAAGGTGATCTGCCCTATAGTACAATTAATCCTGGCATATCATTATTAACTTAAAATAAGGTTCCTTCTTAGTTATTCTTGTATGTGCATGCAAATAAGCTATTCTGTTTTCTTCTGAAAAATACTGACTGAGCCATGTGCAAAAAGTTTAGGGTCCCTATCTCGTCACATGCGGCAAGTCTCTCTGCGGCAAGCTACACCTGCAGCATGTCAGACCTGCGGCATCTCTCACCAGTGAAAAGGAATTCG
>JAUELO010462762.1:660-12363 GCA_032357855.1 Amphibolips quercusostensackenii
TTCAATTTATCCTAAGGGCAAGAGATTACGGTATAATCAATAATTTCCTTACTCTTTGATAGCGTAAACAGGATTTTGAAACGCGTTAGAATCTGCAGCACTTTACAAAGCTGCAAAAATGATTTTTAAACAATTCAATTGTTTTCACACATTTGGTCGTTATAAAAAATAAATCTACCAGTCCTTTATCATTTTCCAGCGCATTATGATTTTCATAAATAAAATACCCCTATGATTTTTTCAATTATTGACCTATAAATTATTTAAACAAATGCAATTTAAGTGAAAAATTAGTTACGTTTATAAATTTTTCAGTCCAAAATGTGAACTAACAGTATACTAAAAAATATAAGATTACCGTCTCCTAACATCTGCTTATTGTCAATAATGATTTAATGAAGTATCGCTTTTGTTTACTCCATGCTTAATTCACGCTACAAACTTTTGACGCTGACCTAAACTAAAAACAGATGTGCATACGTAGTTTCACAATCTGTCATATTTTTTTATAATAAAATTAAAACAACTGAATAACCTGAACTTATTAAACTAGTTTTGTTTTATTTATGCAGTTCCAATATTGTGAGCATGTTTTTCTAATTGTTTGATAGTATTTTATTAGTATTTTTTTTCTTTTAGGGTGTAAAACATAAATAAAAACTTAGAATTTAGTGCGTAGGATGTGACAAAAAAATCTGCTTACTGCGCGAGCACATTCTTATCGCGCGCAGCTTACTTCGCTATCGCGTTTGACCGCGTCTAGGGCACGCGTCTGTTGGATCTCGCGCTTCGCGCTCGATAGTGTATTCACCTCGCGCTACGCTCACGGTCCTTTATACTTCCTCGAAATTTGTGCACATACCTTCAAAATAATAGTCAAACTATCGACAAATGTATTTTGGTAATTGTGAGTTCTCTTTTGTTGAAGCTCTTTCGGATTTAACGAACAATTTTTTATCAGAATGCGAATATATCTGCATATTGTTACACACTATTATATTGAATGCATATTGCATTTATGTGTGTACCTTAGTCTAGGACTGTTTATCTAGATTTTTCATAATAAATTAAACATTTTATTTTTATATTAACTTTAATATTTGCTCCTCATTTCGCATCAAATTTTATTCATAGCTACCCTAAAATGTATATCATTTCTAAATAGTATATTATGCCAACTCAAAATATGCTTTGGTATAAAAACATACGTATATTCATTATCTTGTTTTTATAATCACAATAAAATGCGCATTCTACAAAGAAAAAAATTGTTAGAAAACATTTTGTTGCAATTTGATTCTTTTTTTTTGTATATTCAGTTTATTTATTTACAATTTTATTGTCTATAATTAAAACGAAAAATACGCATTCGAGCATAAAGTGCTTCTAAGAAAATTTACATGTACGATTTATCCAAAAAATTTTGTCAGATAAAATGTCATTGTAACTTGTGTTATTTTCCTGAAAATTCAATTTTCTTATTTTGAATTGATTTTTATTAATAAAAGTTCATAATAAATGTGTACATCATTTTTGTTTAAAAAATTTTTGTCTTTTCGTTTTTTTCGACTTTTGTGCTTTTAGTTTAAACATTAAATTTTTTATTTTTGATCTTATTTTTTACGATTAAAAAAATATTTTATTTTTAATTTTTACTGTTATTTCTCACGATTGAAAGAAAAACTACGCGTTCCATAAAAAAAAAATCAATATAAAATTTAATATCTTTTTTTGGTGTACAACTTTTGTAGATTAATTTTTTCCGTACCTAGCGTTGTCTTTTCAAAAATTTAGTTTCTTATTTTTAATCTCATTTTGTACGATTAATACGATAAGTACGCATTCTTTGCAAAAAAATGCAATCTAGTTTGTAGTTTTTGGGGGTTAAATAACTTTCATTTAATTATTTTTTTCGTGGCTTCTGTCGCTGTCAAAAATTTAATTTTTATTTTATTTCTGACGTTATTTTTTTACGAATAAAATCAAAACTACATGTCCGATGAAAAAATTGATTTATACAAAATTTTTAGATCTTTTTTTGTGCACAATTTTTGTCGTATCTTGCACAGTTTAACTACGAAATGGAATTGAAATTTATTCATTGTAATAATAAATACGTATCCTATAATAAATAAAATGTGACGTATATAATTTATTTTTACTAAGCAAATCACAAAAAAAATTGTCAATACTTACACAAACTGACTTCAGTAAAACAAACTTATGATTTTTTTACTATTTTATTAGAAAAATGCTACAACGTTTTTATTATATTGTTCAAAGACTATTAAGTTCTTCCTACAGTAAAATTTTTGTTTTATTATTTTTTCCAAATGAATTTTTTTTACAATTATTTAAATACAAATAAAAAAAATTAATAAAGTTTTGAAAAAATAAGGTCACGGTGAATCGTTGGATATTTTTCTAATATAAATTGTGCTTACTTTAAAAAAGTCATGATATTTATCTTGTGATATTGTGACAAATAATAAATAACTGCTTAAGAAACAAGAGCAGGTTCACATTTCATCCAGAAACCGCTTCGATTGAAATGAATACTTCAGTTAGAACAAACATAAGCTTCAAAAATTTTATTTTATCGTTTTATTAAGACACTAAATTTTATTATCAAAACAACTAATTTTCCAATAAAATGAATCTTTGATATAAATAGACCATCAGTTTATATTATTAAACTACTTGTTTTATTAAGAAAAAGATTGCAGTTGGAAAAACAAATTATATATTCCGTTGGAATTTTTGTAAAATCACCGAGCTTCTTAAAATAAAAATAAAATATTATTTGGCTGCAAGGCAATGCATATTGCAATGCAACTTTCCTTTTTGGGTTCAACTTCAGGTTTACTGAAATTCCCATCAAGCTATTGAAAAAAAATTATGAGAATATTGTCTGGAAATCAATAGGGATTATGCAGGGATTTAGTATAAAATCGTGAGATAATCAGCAAAAAATTTCTAGAAGATTTTTAAAAACTCGGCAGTGAATTACTATAAAATAATCAGGAGACTGGCAGGTAATAAACAGGGATTTGGCAGAAAATCGGAAAAAACTCAGCAGAACATTGTCAGCAAATTCCTTAAAAATCGTGAGTGAATCTCTCAGGAATCTTCAGGAAATCGGCAGAAAATCGACAGGAAATCGACAGAGCATTGTCAGGTTATAGTCAGAAAATTAACAAAAAATCGCATTAAATTTATTAGGGATTTGAGAATAAACTGTCCGAAAATCAGTTTAAACTGGCAGGAAATAAATACAAAATTAGAAAAAAAAATTAGAAAAATAAATAGAAAATCTTTTAAAATTTTTTAGAAAATCTGCACGGAATCATCAGTAAATCATCCAGGAATCTTCAGAAAATTTGCGGAAAATCGATAAGGATTTGGCTGTTAAGTATCAGGAAACCAGCCTGAGTTTATCAGGAAATCGAGAATAAATTGTTAGGAAATCAGTAGAAAATAAATAGGAAACTGGCAAGGAATAAGCAGAAAATTAACAGCGAATCGTCAGGAACTTAGCAAAACATGTCCCGAAAATCGTCAGAAAATTGTGAAAAAATCATAAGGAAATCAGTAGAAAATAACCAGAAAACTGTCAGAAAATAAAAAGGAGATTGGCAGAAAATTGGCAGAAACTCAGCAGAAACCTTTTTGGAAATCGTAAGAAAATCTGCAGGGAATTGTCGGTAAATCGTCCAGGAATACCTAGAAAATAGGGCAGAAAATCGACAAAGATTTAGCAGTTAATCGTCAGTGAATCGTCATGAAACCGGCCTTAAGTCATCAGAAAATAAAAAATTAATCAGTAGGAAAGCAGTAGAAGATGATAAGAAAACCGGCAGGTAATAAACAGAAAATTAGCAGAGAATCTGTTAGTACTTAACAGGAAATTGTGAGGAAATCGTCAGAAAATCTGATCGGAATCGTCGGTGAATCAGCCAGGAATCTTTGGAAAATCAGCAAGAAATCTACAAAAATTCAGCACTTAATTGCCGGAGAATTGTCAGAAAATCGGCCTATAGTCAGCAGGTTATAGGGAATAAATTGGCAGGGAATCCGCAAGTATATGTTCAGGAAAATCACGGTAGCTCAGAATTTCTCCTGTTCTGGATTATTATCATAGATTTTTGTAAATGCAAATATTTGGAACTATTTAAATCTTATTTAAAAAAAACTAACATTACTTAGTACGCGAATTTTTCTAATTTTCATTTAATTCAAACAAGAAAACTACGTAACTAAAAGACACGAGTTTACGCAATCGAAGAAGAAATTAGATTGGATTATCCTTACACAAGAATTGCTCTTTTTCAAAATCTTTAGGTGAATTGACTCCAAAATAAATCATGGCGGACATAAAAATTAGATCAGACAACGAAAAAGTAACCCCGAATGGCAAAATAGCCGCCCGAGATTCTCTCACTTTGCCTTGACACCGACCGGCATACTACGCCGCGTGCTCTCTCTCAGATACTAGAGAAACGCTCGGCTTAACCAAACTCAAGTTAAGCTTGTAAAAATATCTACAATTTTCATTCAACTATAATTATGCTGATAAAACTACGGCACCTAATATTAAGGCCCTGTCTTGTTCGATGTCGTATTGCGCCGTTCTTTTTGCGCTAAAGTTCAAATTCTTTTGTTTGCTTTGACTACGATCAAGCGCGTTTTTGTATTTGTTCTCATTAACTGTAAATAAACACTTTTTTCATATCTTCCATACTCCTGAGATATTTTATTTGTTAGCCCACTTGCGAATATAATAGTTCTACTGGTTATGGGCTCAGGTTTTGCGGTATGAAGGTAAAAGAAAGAGCAAAGTGATGTTGTGCTAATTTGTTGTTTGTGGTGCTCGAGTTCGTAAAACGGTATGGTGACAGACACAAAGAAATATCAAATCGCTTCATTTGACGGAACAAATTTTGATAATTGGAAGTTCCAGATTGAAACTTTGTTAAATAAACTGGATATAAAAAAATTTGTGGAAAACTCTTATATTAGTAAAGTGAAGTTTCTTTTAACAGACAACAACGTAAAAAAGGCTGAAAAAGGAAGTCCGATTGTGGCGCTATCGAAAAGTCATCGAAAGTGTAGCTCACAGATAATTATGCGAGTCGCGGAAAGTCACCGAAAGTAAGCAAAAGATAAAAATTTAGCTCTTAATATTTGGTCTATATTGAAACATGCATTTGAGCGTGAAGGGATTGCTAGCAGCTTGTTTGTGAAAAGAAGGCTGTTGCTATGAAAGTTGATTTCATCTTGTAACACTTTTCTTTTTTTTTAATTATTTTTTTACCAATCAAATTCTTATGCTCTAATATAACTCTACGTATCTTTTATAGTTGACACTCTCAATTTAATTAATAGATATGTCGCAATTTGATCAGTCCAAATGACACAATTAGTTATTGAAAATAAAATTAGTTGGATATTCACTGTGTCCTAATCAGCAGATTGTAACCGATTATAGACATCGGTTTCAATGATGGAAGGACATATAGCCCTAACAAATGTATTATTGTTTAAAGTTTTGGCCACTTGAATGAGATATGATTGCGCAGGATCAGTTTTTGATAAAATGATGTTTTAAAGTGGTCAGCCTCACTCACTGTATCTAAAAGAGTTTTCCTTATATTTCATTAAAGAAAAGACAACAGTTTCGCACAGCGAGGTCTCCACGAAGTAGAGTGCAAAGCTGTCACAAGATGGATTTCATTTGGACACAAATTTCACTTTAGGAAGTTTTTTCATTTTAAAATCCTATTTGTAATAATTTATTCGTCCATCTTGATATGAAAAGCATTAAGTGTAACACAGCGATGTCTTTAATGATGAAGTGCAAAGCTGTCATGATACCAAATGCTAACTAATTGTAATTAATGAACACATGAAAACAATCTGCTTAATTGCACTTAATTAAAAAAAAACCTTGGATTAAATTTTTAAGCAAGAAAAACTTAATTAATTAAAGATTGTACTTTCTAAGTATAATTTCTGGCTTGACGCTCTCTGGTTTTAGAGAGAACCTTAAACACAGCTTACCCATTAGGATCCCAAATGGAATAGAAATTCTCAAGCTTTTTGACTGCCTTCGAGATCCGCGAGGACCCACGTTAATTCAAATATTTTTCATGAGCATGCGCAAAATGCGCAGAATTATCGATTGATCAAAATTCGCGAAATTACCTTTGCGCGCGAGTTTATATTCGCGCTTAAACTTCGCTGTCGATTCAGGGGCGTATGAAGTTTATATTTTTCTCTATTATCTACAATGTTTCATTCTACTTCAGGAAAATCAATCCATAATTTCAGGGCTAAGACTGATCGTCTGAATCTAATAAAACTGTAATTTCGCATTTTCTGACACTTTATTAATTAAATTAAGAATTACGTTCGTCTGCTGCAACTGTCGTTGGAGACTACATAGTGTGGTGTCTATTAATTATTATGCCAACTAAATATAAAACGACGGAATCGCATTCGATGTTATATTCGCGGAGTAATCAGACATATGAGTTTCAGATGTACACATAAACGACAACTTGGTAAAAATTAACAAATAATTTTAGCGTAAATGACACTGGCGACAAAAAAAAGATGGAAACGAATGCTATTTTTTCCTGCAGTAATTTACTTTAAACAAAGCAAATCTCTCAAATGGTTTTTAGATTCCGGTTGCAAAAAAATTTAGTGAACGAACAAGTTAACCTTAAAGACGTTAGGCCTTTAAGAAATCCATTATATATCAGAATTTTTGAATCAGGAGCAATTTAACAAGCTGTTAAAATAGAAGATATTCATGTTTGAAGCACCGTTCCTTTTGCGCTCAAGTTCTTTTTCTTTCATCTGCTTCGACTATAGTCAAGCGCGATATTGTATTCATTCTTATCAACTGTGAATAGGGAGTTTTTTTGTTATTTTCTATACTTTAGAGTTTTCTTAGTTCGCCCTGTGAAAATCCAATAGTCCTACAGAACTACGTCAGCCGAACATTTTACACTTCAGTCTCTTAGCTAAAGTGTCTCAAACATCTCAAGCTAGCGGAAAATTGCAATTTTCTGCGCACAGATTCATGCAGTCTTAATCACGCGCAAAAAAGTGTCGGAACTTGCAAGATCAGCAAAGATGCAAAAAAAGACACTTGATTGATTTTGCTGGCTCTTAGCAAGGTCACAATTCCAGTCTTGGTCCATTTCGAACTTCCGACGATTATGGATAAACTCCACATCCAAAGTAAATCGCTTTAAAAGTATCCCCGTTGTCAGAGATGTCGCTAGTCTAGTCAGGCCAAGATTCACAGTAACAGGAAAGCGTCTGCTTTGTTGTCGAACATTGTATTTGTGATATCGTGATGCGCTTGTCTTTTTACTTCTTTTCATAGATCTCTCGTGACGTTCCGTGCCTCTAACGTTGATTGGCTATGAAACACGCAAGAATTCTTGTAAGTTTGACCTACTAATTAGCTTTTCGGTATGGCCGCCGTCGTCCCAATTGTGTCTGGCCATCGGGCTATTGCAACTTCTGTTGGCCCTGTTGGAAGTGACCGGACGCCTTTATATAAGCAGCTTGCCGTTGGCTGTTCTCATGTAGACGGTGATAGTATCGTTGCATCACGAGCAAGCCTTCTTCCTTGTGAGCTTTTTTTGTTATAGTTTTCCTTAGCAGCTTTTTTCTCTTGTTTGAACCTGATTCGGATACTGAAAATGTTGTCTTCTCTGTCGGCTAACGTTGATTCTTGTTTAATCAGTTCTTGTCGAACGAAATAACTTTTGCTTCCCTCAGTTTATCAGAATTTAATTTAGATACCGGAGCGATTCATTTTCGCATGCCAGGACGCTGTCATTTCTACCTAAGTACAATGTGACACCATTTGACATCAAAAAGTTTCCAGCTGTGGTTGCAGAATGTGTCATGTATACGCTGAGTACTTAAAACTCATTTTATGTAGGTGTTCTATTCACGCAAGAAGTAAAAATTTGCGTCTAAGTTGTGGCAAGCCGCTGCACTCTTATACACCAGAAAAAATTATTTTCCTAAAGCTTATCTACATTAAGGTTTCCTTTCATTGACAAAATTAGGTGCTATTACAAAAATATCAAATCCTATAATAGTTCAGTGACTATTTGTTTTCTGAATACACTGAACTCTAGATTTCGGTAACTTGCGCTCACGGCATCCCTCGAATTTCAGTCCATGGCGTTTCGGCAATGCGGGCAGCGCAGGAGCCACAGAGAGGCGGTGCTTAGTTATGCATGACAAACAGTAGCAGTAGTAGTAACAGTAGTAGTGTAGCGACAAAGCCCGCAGTAACTTCAGTGCGTTGGTTGCGTCAGCTGTTAGCATGCGTAAAAATCCAGCAATATGACTTATAAGACCCTAATAGCTCACGTTTGGATTTTCCTGTATTTATGATAAAGACCACTGTAGCTATTCCCAAAACCATGTTCAGAAAAGCATAGAATTTTAGTAAATGATTGAGGTTTTTGTGAGCAAATGCTAGCTGTAAAGTACGAAAGTTCTTAAAAATATCGTTCTTTGTCCTAATATTAAAAAGTGCACTATACCTATGTTGCTTTTAGAATCAAATACAAAAAAAGAAGATTTTTAAAAATTGTTTACAATTAAGTGTAAAATTGTATAGCATAGTACAAAAGAAACAATGGTAATAGACACCTTGAGTTTTAGGTAAACGCCATATGTTTACTGACATTATTATTAACATTTTTTCGTCGAAAAAGTATCTCAAGTGGTTACTGTGATTGTGATGTAAAATCAATTCTAGAGGAAGATGCTTTTGTTTTTCAGATAACTTAGTCTTCTGTGAATAATTTCTACAACATACAATTAAAAATATGAAAGAATATGGTCTATCTTTTCTATTATTTTAACACATTTTGTTTAACTTATATTAGTTCTTCAAAGCCTTAAATAGGCCATTACAGTAGACCTAATATCAATTTGCGATCTAACAACCAGCTTTCCATAAAACGTTGAAGATTACATAAAATGTAGTATCAGTTTTAAATTAATGTATAAAAAAGTTTTGTACGTTGAAAATAAATCTTATCAAATGTAAATATCTTGGAAGAAGAAGCTTGACGCCTTTAATATAAGAGATAACAACTATAGTATAGATTATATAAGCTAATGAAAAACAAGAATCTTCATTAGTTACATTTCCAATAAAATTCTTTGTAACTACATTAATCAGTCTTTTCTCTGATTAAAAAAGATGAGGCTTCTCTATATTTTCGGCTTATCCTTAACTGCTATTATTGATTTCATTGGTAAATATAATTATATAATATATCTCTAATTATACACGTGGCGAACTGTGCACGTTTTAGTTTAGACGTGCGCATATGGGACAGTCTCAACTGTGCACGCATGGGTATATTCAAAAGTGTTCACATGGTAACTTATAATTCATTGTAACCTAATGATAAGCGTTTTATGCCAATAACGTCAAAATCTCACAAAACCTTGAAATATTACTCCTTATTGGTTTAAAAAATATATTTTTAAGTGCAAGAAATCCAACAAGTTACATTTATATTTTTATTTTCTCACCCTATAATGTGCAGGTATGAAATTTTTAGTAAACTTCACCCCCGCCCCCCTCACCCTGTTTTGGTCGAATGTCCACAAACACTTTTGAGAGAATTGGGCGATTGGAAAATCCTTTGGTGTACTCTGTCACTGTCCTAAGCTGAAGGTCGATTTTGTTAGCCAGCTATTTTGGATTAAAATTAAAAAAGTGTCAGCATTTTGAAAATAGTGAAAAAAATGGTTTTATTTTTTATTTAAAAATTCTGTGTACAGATGCTGTTAAATCAAAACAAATAAACAAAAATTTAAATTTTGATTGCCAGAAAATAGTAAAAAATAAAAAATTTTATTTTGCAGTCAAGCTATATAAGAGACAAAAAAAGATACATCCACAAAAATTGCACATTTAAAAAGATCTATTAAATAGTTTATTTCTTTTTGATGGGACGCGTAGTACTTTTTTTCGTAAAAAACATGAGGAAAAATAATAAAAAATCATAAATTCAATTATGCAGTCAAACTATGCAAGAAACGACAAATGGCCATTTTAAAAAAACTTTGCAATCTAAAAAGAAATACAGATTACTGGATTGTGATTTTTTTGAAAATGCGTAATTATTTTATAATTGTGATAATAACATCAATTAAAAACCAAAAAAAAAAAAACAAGACAAGGTGCAAACAAAATAAAAAAAAACTAAAGTTGTACACCCAAAATGGATCTATAAATTTTTCACTCATCATGTTTTAATAGAATGCGCAGTTTTTGTTTTGATCGTGAAAAATAATATCAAGAATACATTTTTTTATGACATAACGTACGAAAAAAAGTTAGAAGACAAAATTTGGTCACCCAAGAAAGATCTACTTTGTTAATAATCATGTTTCGATGGAACGAGAAGATTTTCTTTTAATTGCAAAAAATAAGACTGGAGATAAAGAAATTAAATTGTTGAAGAAACAGCACAAAAGGCGAAAAAAGACAAAAGTTATACAAACAAAAAAAATCTAAAAATTTGTTTAAAACTGTTGCCGTTAGAAAACTTTGCGGATAAAAAAATTGTCTCTTTGAAAAAACAATGCAAATAACAATAAAATTTAATCTAACAAAATTTTTAGCTTTAACTGTGATTGCACATTGTTTGTAAACCACTTTACGCTAGAATCTGCATTTTTGGCTTGTGTCATTAAAAATAACACTAAAAATATAACAAATTTAATTTGTAAAAGAATAACACAAGTTGCAAACAAATTTTCACATTTTCATTAGAAAAAGGTTTTGAGATTTTAGTAAAATTTACCTCCCCCCCCCCCTTTAAGCCTTTTTTTGTCAAAAGTTCGAATTCTGAGACTTTCTTAATCCGAAGAGCAGGTTTTGGAGGATGTATCTGTCTGTGTATCTCTGTAAATTTCTGATATCTCCTCACAATAACTTTTGAATATTATGAACTTCTTTATTTTAAAAATATTAGTTACAAATTAATTTTTTAATTTGGTTGTACAATTAACACTTAAATATCTTTTGCTAAAAACATTTTTCGCTAGGAAAATAAAATAATATTAAGCTTACAAGCCAGTTTAATTATTTTTTATTTAATTGAATTTTTAAAGTTTTGGCTAATCGCCAATAGCGACAAAGGAAACCTTTTCAGGTTTAAAGATTAGGAATAAATATTTGAAACTGAGAATTCAACTATTTTAAGTTTTGTAGAAAATCTATATTTTTCAGAAGAGATTTAATCTTCTTTATTGGAAATTGATCTGTTTCATTAAAAATATATATACTTGGTTAAAAATTTACCTTTTTCGTTTAAAATTAATCATTTTTAGTTAGGATTATGAAGTGTTGACTATGGTAGTTAAATAATTAATTATAATGTTTGGATTGTCGATTACTAGTCAAATAAGTTTATAAAGGAATTTTTGCTGTGGCCTCAGTGGCGCAATTCGTTAACGCTTCCATCGTTAATAGTGGCATTCGCAGTTCAACTCCGAGAAGGGCAGATCTTTATCGTTTCTCCAGAAAATTATTTGACCAGTAATCGTCAAAACCTTTTATCATAATAAATTCAATATTTTAGTTAAAAATAAATTTTTTTTTTATAAACATTCCCCTATTTTGTAAAAAATTTGTAC
>JAUELO010462769.1:0-12362 GCA_032357855.1 Amphibolips quercusostensackenii
TCGACGAATTCAATATCAAATTCTTAATCAGAGACCTCGAATACCCCAATATGCCAAGTTTGAGATAAATCGGATGATATTTTCGACTTTTGACCAGCTTTTCGGGTTTTTCAACCACTGTGCAGCGGCCAGATTTTTTTGCAAAAGGTATTCTAAGCGAAACAATTTTTAAAAAATTTGAAAAAATCACAAATAATTTTATAAAATTTAAAAAAGGACTATAAACGGTTTTAAAGCAAAAATTTTCCATTTTGCAACATTACAAAGTTGTAGAAAAAATTCGGGTAGGTTCGAGACATATTTAAAAATTTGAAAAAAATTCACAAATAATTTTAAACTTGCAAATATTTAAAAAAATTATTAACAAACCGTACATTTTTGAAAATTCCAAACAAAAAGTAAAGGTATTGTTTTTAATTTCGTTATTATTAAGAATGGGTTGATTACTAGAATTCGAAGAGTTATTACAAGAAACTATTATAAATATTATTCATTTTGAAATAGAGTATAATAACTCGGTTATCAACACACGCAATTACGATTAAATTGTCACAATAAATGATTAAAAATAGTTTTTTCGATTACTATTTACTAATTAATGATTAATTAACTGCTAATAAAATAAAATATATTAAAAAATAAACTTAGGATTAATTTGTTTCTATGTTATGATTCAACAAATTTTCTAAATAATTATCTGAAGTAATTGTAACCATAATTTAATTTTTATAACATTATTACACATTCTACATTTCTTATTAAACTTTTTATTCTTAACATGTAAATGTTTTTGTTTTTTGATTCACACTTTATGCTAATCAGATGAAAATTATACTTTTTGGTTGGATATTAAACTTTTTTTAAAAAACTGATTTTTGAAAGATTCTTGGTTTTGATTAAAAATTCATCTCTTTTGTTAAAAATTAATCATTTTAGATAAAAATTACTTTCTTTCGTTTAGAACTAGTCGTCTTCTCTGAGAATGTGAATATTCCTTTTTTTATTGAAAATTAATACTTCATGTTAAATTGAAAATTAAGTTTTTTTTACATGAAAATTCGTGTTTTTTATTTTAAAAATTTGTTTTTTTTTTCAGGAGAAAATAAATGGTCTTGTTTGAAAATTTATGCTTTTCAACTATTTGGTTAAATATTATCTTTTTGTAAAAAATTCGTCTTTTTGGCCCTAAAATTCAACAATTTAGTGGAAGATTAAATTTTTTCACTAAAAGTTAACTTTTTTGTTGGAAAAATTCATATTTTTGGTAAAAAATTAAATTATTGATTTGAAATTTGACTATTCTGCTGAAAATTTGTTTTTTTGTTAAGAATTAATTTGTTTTCATTTAAATATGTAGCTATTCTATTTTTGGTAAAAATTTTCACCTTTTTATATTAAAAATTTAACTATTTGGTAGCATTTTTTTTTCGTTGTTGAAGTTTTTTTTATTTGGATAAAAATAATTTTTCTTCGTTGTAAATTCAGTACTTGTTTCAGGATTATACTATTTTGTTAAAAATTAGTCTTTTTTTACTAAATTTAACCCGTTGATAATTCGTTAGTTTGATTAGACTTAAGTTTAAAACTGAAATTAAAAACTTAAGTTTTCAATTTAAATTACTTTTTTTGTTAAAAATTCATATTTTTAGTTGAAAATTTAACTACTGTAGTTGAAAATTGACTATTTATTTTAAAATCTAACCACTTTGTCAAAAATTCTTTTTTTTTTGTTAAAAATTAATTTTTTCATCTAAAAATGTAACTATTCTATTTTTGGTTGCAAATTATTTCTTCATAAGTTAAAAATTAAAATATTTGGTAGGAAATTAATGTATTTTGTTAAAAATCATTTTTCACGATTGAATTTAACTGTTTTTATAAGAAATAAAATATTTTCTTGTAGAAATATTAACTAATACATGTTTAATAAAAAAATTTTTTTTTTGAAAAATCAATTACATGGTTTAAAGTTCAACTACTTTGTAAAAATTACACTTTTTGTTAGTTGAAAATTTTGATCATTTTACTTTTTTTTTAATTTATATATTTAGTCGAAAATTAAACTATTTATTTAAAAATTCAACTGTTTTGTTAGAATTTCGTGTTTTTTTAATTAAAAATCATTTTTTATACTGAAAATGCATCTATTCCATTTTTGGTTATGAATTAATTTTTTTTATTGGAAAATTCAACTATTAAGTCAAAAATTTATGTATTTTGCTAAAAATTAATCTTTTTGGGTTGAATTTAACTGTTTATGATTTAATATTAAAAATATTTTTTGTTGCAATATAAATTGTTACATGTTTAATTGAGATTGAAAATTATTGTGAACCGAAAAAAACCGGGAAATAGCCAGGAATTTTTCTTTGATTAAAACATGTAGGTGATATTTTTTTTCAAAAATTTGTATAGTTCTATTTCTTGTTTTTATTTCTGCTACGTATTAAGGATTTTGGAATAAGAAATAAATTATTTATTTACTTTTTTTTTTGTTATGAGGTAAAAATTAGAACTGATTATATATTTGTATGATAAATGATAGGTGCTTTATTATTAATTATTGCTTTAATTATTTATTTAAAAATTTAAATTTTGTAGACAACTCAGGATAATTATAAATAAAAAAATCCAATTAATGAAAATTAAAATTAATCAATAAAATTATAAAGTATGCAAATTTATATACATTCTGATGTTTTTTTTTAAACAAATACAAATTAGAAGAGAGAAACATGAAATAGTTCTTTATGTGTATTGTTATTCATAAAAAAATGCACAAAATTAAAAACCTTGTTCATTTCAGTGTATGTAATTCATATTAAAAATTTGACATTGATAAAGATACCAATAAAACGAAATTTGAAACCGCATCAGCATGACAATTCAATATTCATGGTTATACAAACATGAAAAAGTGTGTATAAACTGATTAAAACATTTAAAAGAAACAAGTTTATCCATTTCTAAATTTTTAAAACTTAATTTACCGAATAATGTGCAAATAATTTTTTAAAAATTCCTAAATAATATAAATTAACTTAAAGAATTTTTTTAATTTATAATATGATGTGAGTGTTGTCTAGCATAATAATCAGTAAGATTTCACTGATCACTAATAAAATCTCACTAATTGAGTAACAGAAAAATAAGCCGCTAAGTGTTGGCTGGAAATTACTCATTTAATTAATAAAAATATCTAATAATTCCAGATTGGAAAACGACCAATTTGTCGCTGAAAATTCGAAAATTCATTTACGGAAGTACATAAGAATTAAAAGAAGGAAACGACAAAAAAATCCCGAATACTAAAATTCCCCAATAATAATATTTCCGAATAATGAAAGTCCCGCATTAAAAAATTCTCAACAGGAAATTTCCAAATTGTGAAATATCCGAATTGGAAAGTTCCTAAAATATAGAATTTCCTAATTTAAATAATTACATTGTTTTTGAGACATTATTTATGTTATAAAAATAAAATAGACGAATATTTAAAAAAAAATTATTTTTAATTGCAAAGGTGTCTAAAATTATTGTTTGATTTGATTATAACACTTATTGTGAACGACATATATTTCAAGAATTTTTTAATTGGGAAATATGTATTATAAACTGTTCGAAATTTTGTTATTTATAAATTTTTTTAATTGGCAATATTATAAACTGTTTAGCATTTGTATTACTCAGCAATTTTTTTCAATCAGGAATTAAATTATTTGAGAATTTTATAATTCAAGAGTTTAGTTTTTTGGGAATTGTATTATGGGATGATTTAGAAATTACAAAAAACAAAATTCACAAAATTGGAAATCCCCAAAAAATAAAATTCCCGAATATGAAAAATTGAAAAAAAATAAAATTTCTCAATAATAATATATTTGAATGATCAAATTCCTGCACTGTTTATGATATTACTGAATTGAAAAATTCTAAAATAATAAAATTACAGAATTATAAAATTTCCGAATAATAAAATTCTCAAAAAATAAAATTCGGGAATAGGAAAATTCTGGAACTAAACAATTTGCGCTATAAAGAAATTTCCGAATAATAAATTTCCCGGATTGTGCAATTCCCAAATAACAAAGTTCCTAAATTGGACAAATTTCCAAATTAAAAAATTCCCGAATAATAAAGTTCCCAAATTAGGAAAATTTTGAATTGAAAAAAGTACCAAATTATAAAAATTTCTGAGAAATAAAATTCCCAAATAATAAAATTCCTGGATGATAAAATTCCTAAATAGGGAAATTTTAGTAAAAAAATTTCCGCAATACAAAAATTGCTCAAATAATGAAGTTTCCGAATTGTGAAATTCCCAAATAACAAAGTTCCTGAATTGGACAAATTTCTAATTGAAAAATTCTCAATTCATAGAATTCCCGAATCATAAAATTTTCAAATAACAAAATTTCCGAACAGTTCATAATATTACCGAATTAGATTATAACCGAATAATGAAATTCCTGCATAATAAAATTTCCGAATAGAAAATTCTCGAATAATGAAGTTCCTGAGTTAAAAAATTACTGATTTGAAAGATTTCTAAATTAAAAAATTCCCCAATTATAATAATATTCTTGAACTGGAAAATTCCCAAATATTAATAATAATAATATTTCCGAACTTGAAAATTTCTGAATTATTAATTTCCTAAAATATAAAATTGCCCAATAATAAATATCTCGAATTTGAAAATTCCCCAATCAGGAAAATTCCGAATTGAAAAATTACCAAATTTTTAAATTCGCAAATAATAAATTTTTCGAATATTTAAATTCCCAAACAGGTAACACAATACCGAATTAGAAAATTCCCGAATAATGAAATTGCCGAACAATTTAAGATATTACAGAATGAGAACATTTCTAAATGATGGAAATCTTGCATAAGAAAATTTCCAAATAATAAAATTCTTGAATAATGAAATTACTGAATTTGAAAATTACTAAATTAGAAAATTTCCGAATTAAAAAATTACCAAAAAATAATATTTCTGGCCTGGGAAATCTTTAAATTATCAAATTTCCGAATAATAAAGTTTATGAATTGAAAAATTACTGAATTAAAATCAAAAATTTCCGAACAGTTTATAATATTACTACATTCAAAAATTCCCGAATAATTGAATTCCTAAATGATAAAATTTCCGAATAATGAAATTGTAGAATAATAAAGTTTCGAAATTTGAACATCCCAAAATTGCGAAATTCACGAATCAAAAATTTCTGAATTATGAAATTGCCAAATACTAATGTTTCCAAATTGTGAAATTTCCGAATTATAAAATTCTTATGTAATGAAATTCTCGGATAATAAATTTGCCGACCAATTTGTGATATTACAGAATGAGAAAATTCCTAAATAAAGGAATTTCTGCACAACAAAATTTCCAAATAATACAATTTTGAATTATAAAATTCCCGAATTTGAAATTACTGAATCGCAAAATTTTCGAATTAATATATTACAGAATAATATTATTTACGAACTGAAAAATCTCCGAATTATGGAATTCCCGAATAATAAAGTTCATAAATTTAAAAAAAATCACTGAATCACAATCAAAAATCCCCGAACAGTTTATAATATTACTGAATCGAAAAATTCCCAAAAAATTAAATTCTTGAATGATATAATTTCTAAATAATAAAGTTTCTAAATTTAAACATTCCAGAATGTAACAATTCCCGAATTAAATAATTTCTGAATTTTAAAATTGCAGAATACTAATGTTCCCAAATTGTACAAGTTCCGAATTATAGAATTCCCATCTCATAACATTTCCGGATAATAAATTTGCCAAACAATTTGTAATATTACAGAATGAGAAAATTTCTGAATAAAGGAATTCCTGCATAACAAAATTTCTAAATAATAAAATTCTTGAATAATAAAATTGCCGAATTCAGAAATTACTGAATTGGAAAATTTCTGCATCAAAAAAATTACCGTATAATAATATTTCCGAACTGGAAAATCCCCGAATTATATAATTTCCCAAATAATAAACGTCATGAATTGAAAAATTACAGAATTACAAATAAAAATTTCCTAACAGCTTATAATATTACCGATTCGGAAAATTTGCAAATAATTAAATTCCTAAATGATAAAATTTCCGAATAATGAAATTTCCCAGTAATGAAGTTTCTAAATATAACATTCCAGAATTTGAAAATTCCCGAATTAAAAAGTTTCCGAATTATAAAATTGACGAATACTGATGTTCCCACATTGTGAGATTTCCAAATTATAAAATTTTTGGATAATAAAATTCGCGGCAGGAAATTTCTGAGTTGTAAAATACCTAAAATAAAAAGTCCTTGAAATATAAAATAACCGAATTTCAAGAATTAAATTGTTTGTTAGATATTATTTATTTATTACAAATAAAATAACCAAATATTTTCATGGACAAAAAAATTATTTTTAAGGGTTTAAATTTTTTAAAATTATTGCTTAGAGCAAAAATAATAGTTATTAAGAACAATATGTATTTGTAGGTAGATTTTACTTAAATTATTGTTATTTCAACTTCAAACAAAAATTCTAAAAAATTTAAAAATTAAAAAAGTATATATTTTTAAATATTTGACTATTTTCTTTTTAATAAACAAATATTAATAAAATAAAATTTAAATTTTTTATATTTGAAAATTTTATACTTAGAGAATTTTCAAGTTCGGATATTTTATAATTTGGCAATTTTCTGTCGGGAATTTTCAATTCGGTAATATTAGTAACTGTAGGAAATTTAATTTTTTTTGGATTATCTGTTCTAACAATGTTATAAACTGTTGAGAAATTTCATCATTCGAAAATTTTTTAATTTGAAAATTTAATTAATCGAAAATTTTATTATGGTATGACTAGAAAAGGCCAAAAAATAAGTTTCCCGGTATAGCAAAATTTCCAAACCGCAAAATTCCCATATAATCAAATTTCCGAATATTGAAGTGATCGAATGATAAGATTTCCGAATAATATAGTTCCTAAATTGGAAAATCGAAGAGTTATAAAATTTCCGAATAATAAAATTTCTGAAAAGTTTGTAATATTACCGAATTTGAAATTTCCCGAATAATAAAATATCCGTCAGAAAATTGCCAAATTAAATAATTCCGGATTTTGAACAATTAAAATTGTATTTATCTATAAATTAATGAGGCTATAAAAATTAAAATTAAAATTGTTTGTATTCGGAAATTTTCTATTACGGATATTACATAATTCGCAAATTTTCTGTGAGTAATTTTTAAATTTGTTTGTATAAACTTCGGTAATTATATTATCCAGCAATCTTATATTCGGGAATTTCATTACTCAAGAATTTCATTATTCAGGAATTTTTTTTTTTTTTTGAATTTTTCATTTGTCCCTTTATTATTCGGGAATTATTTGAAAAATTTTATTTTTCGGATTTCGGCAGTCGTTCTAAAAAAATGTTATTTGAATAAAAAATACAGCTGAGAAGAAAGTATTCCAAAAACATGGGATTGCTGGTAATATTTTTGAATTCATTGATTCAGTCTGAAGGTAATATTGTGAAACTTGTAATCAGGCTACGTCTCTGATTTTAAAATAACGTGTTTACAAATTTTTTTCTAAAAAATAAAGAATAAACACTATTGTCACATCTAATCTATTTTACTTCACTAAATGTTTCCTTTTACGTGTGGCCCTACGAGTACACAGATTTAATAAAAAAAAATTTCGAACACCTAACAAAAAAAATGTTTTAATTTCAAACCATGCAAATAGTAAATAGAACATTTATAACCTTTTAATTTTTAACAAAGTAATGGATTTTTAACTAAAGTCATGAAGTTTTAACCAGATAAATTAAACTTTATGCTAAATAAATGAATTTCCAGCCAAAAGGTTTATTTCTTACAAAAACAGTCGAATTTTTGAACTTGAAAAGACATTTTTGCAACAGAAAATTGAATAGAAAAAGTGATAATAATTTGTGATAATAAGTTTAAAAAGTTGATATTCAACTAGAAAAGATAATTTTTCAACTACAATGATGGAATATTTAACTGGAATAATTACATTTCCAGTCTAAAAAAATGAACTTTTAACCAAAAAGAAAACAGATTTTTAACAAAATAGTTGAAGTTTCAACTACGAAATAGATACTTTTTAAGTGAAAACCTAAAATTAATTTTCAGACGTTGAGACCTCAGTGTCTACTCTATATACCTCTTCTGTATCCTATTTACCTCCTTACCTTCCTTCCACCCCCACAACTTCGCTCTATAATATAAAACACTCGTCACTAGCGATTTGAATAATTTTATTCTCCTTCCAAAATTATCTGCAAACAACTTTATCCCCAACCCCCACACCTGCCTCATCATCACACTTGCCCTCCTTATTTTTCCTTATATGCAACCGTTTACTCTACCATTTCTCCAGGACAGGAAGCTTAGGTACACAAACTCTTTTACCCTCAAACCGCCTAACCCTTCCACTCTCACTGCCCTCTCTTATAATTCCCACCCCCTTACCTGAACTCCATAATCCATTTTTTTACGTTCTGTATCTTAACACGGCCCTACCATTTCTTTCTCCTTCTTACTGAATAGCTTCTTTTACATACACTTTCTGACTTCCTTATTCAGATCCTTTTATACCTTTTCTTACGACTCCCTTTCAAAGCTTACCTTGCCTAAATACTTTTAATTCTTCTCTATTACCTCCCTTGTCTAGCTTATTCTTTCACTTATTAGCGTTTCTACCCCATTCTTCTTTTGTGCACCTCTGCTACCATACCATTCGCCACTGCCCAGCCTTTATTTTTTATTCAGTTTTAGAGTCGCTTCAGAGTCTCCCCTTCCCCAGTTCTACTATACACTCCTCTGTTTTGCCTTACATTTCTTTTACCTATTATGTTATTCTTTTCATCTTAGCTACATTATACACTGTCACAAACTTACACGCCACCCCTTGCATCTTTACTGCCCTCACCCGCACGCCCTCTCCCTATCCCCCACCATGAACCTTTTTTATAATCCATTACTAGCCTCTGTTATAGTTCCTTTACTAGCCCTCCCTATTTTTTTGACTTTGAACGCCTCCTACAGCAGCGATTTTGAAAGTATTACCTGCGGTAGGGTACCCTACCCCGAGTAGGGAGATGCCACCCAGGTCCGGGTAGCTCGGTAGGCCTTAAGGCAGGCTCCCTGCTGCAAGCAGATGAATGACCATTTCATTGTTATGAGATCAATACCTGTTACAATAACTTAAATTAAAAAAAAAAGGATTCATTGAATTTTAGTTCGTTGAATCAATTTCGTGACGTAATTTAAAAAATACGGAAAAAAAGTTTATGAAAATCCGTTAATAGCTCAAATAATAAAGGGGACATTTAAGGATCTTTCAAATATTAAAATGGGACCTCTCAGTGTAACAAAACTGCAATAACTCTTGAAGTTATTAATTCATTCCTTGCTATTTTTTTAAATGTTCTTGACATTAGCTAACACATCTAACTCAGTCCATTACAATTTAATTAATCCATAATTACTAAGTTTTCATTTTTCTCAACCGGATCTAATTCTCTGACAATTAACAGGTTGCGCAGAAGGCTATCCAGTGCCCCCCTCGGGTTACATTATTGTGTAAAAATTTGGGAGTGGCGGTTCTACTGCTTTCTAAAAAGTGCGAGAAAAGTTTGGGAAACGCTGTCCTAGAGCCTCCATTTATACCCACTTTAGCAGTGTTCCCTTTAATTTCTTTTTCTTTACCCACGTCTCTACCAGTCCCGCTACACCAAATTTCTAGAAATAATTTTAAATTTCTGTCAATAAAAGCCCTCTTTCCTTTATTCTATTTTTTTTGCATCACTCCCAACTTCTTTTCCCAGCTCTGCAATTCTACAACCATCACTTTCTTCTATTTTCTTCATTCTAGCCTAAATTTACCTATCTTTCCTCTAGCCTACTCTATGCTATGTAGGAGCGCTTCCACACCCTTCCTTTTTTTCTTGTTTCTTAGTTTGAACCCTCTTTTCACAATATTGTTTCTCCTGTCTGCCTTCTCCTTCATCTCCATCCTCAATTCCATTGCCGTTAACCTTTCCCTAGCTCAACTTATTCTTTTTGTTCCTGCGCCCTCTTATTTTCTTTTATATTATGTTCTGTACTCTTTTCCAAATAACGTTGTGCTCGCTCTTCCTGCTTTTTCTACTTCTCTGTCTGAACTGCCATCCACCTTCTTCAGCCTTTTCCGGTCCTTACCTTCCAGACCTTAAGCTAAATTTTCATCTGCTCATCTTTAACTTCTGTGGCCTACCTTATCGACACCACATCTCTCTTTAATCCTTTTACTTTCTTGCTCAGCTCTTTCATCTACTTTTTCCATTCCTCATCTCTTATTCTTAAGTTCTTTTTCACACCTTCAAACTGCCCCTTGGTCTCCCTTAGTCCCCTGACGCGTCTCACGATTCCGGACCCCGAATTGCCAACCGTTGTGGGGTGTGAAAAATTTATTTCCTGTCTACCTCGCTATTTGTACTGCCAGCAATCTTGCTGACTCCCTCTCACTATGCCACGTCCCGGTTTTCCGATGGTAACTGTGAACTTTTCATTAAGTACCTTCTGCTACTGATGGATGTCACTCAACACTGTTGCTGCCTTCCGCCCTAAATTTTTTTGTCACTCCATATGGAACCGCACTTCTTGACTCTTGTGCCAAAAGCAGTGTAGCAAAATGTAGCTTGTACCAAAGTAAAGGTGACGTTACTAGAGAGAAGAGTACTGACGACATTCATCATTTTTCCTGAGGCACAAAAGTCGGTTATTTTGCTAAAAATAGATTTTCTTAAGAATGCTGAAATAATTATAAATGAAACTCAATAAATTTAGCAATCTCACATTCCAGCTACTATGGACATTGTGCAGGTACGTTTTGTAAACCCTATGATCTGTGATGGAAAAAGCAGCCTTAACGATGATCAACGCATGAAAGTCGAAAAATTGCTGTAAGATAATAAAGACGTCTTTGCAGTAGGAAGAGAACCAACCTCTTATGCAAAACGTTAAATAGATAGTGGACATTATCTACCTGTCGCTACGCCACCTAATAAAATGTCTACGCAAGCAAAAGAGCTCCTAGCCGAAAAATTGATACTCATGCACAAAAACGACATAATCGAAAAACGTGAGTCACCATAGGCTGCTCAAGTAGGCATAGTTCTTAAAAAATACTCTGAAGTCAGAGTGTGTGCAGACTACTGCAGACCAAATGCAATGATGTCATGGTTAGGCCATAATATTAAAATGAAACGGCATTTACCGCACCTTTTGAAACATTTTAATTAAAGAGAATGCCTCCCGGGCTCAAAAATTCTGATGCAAGATTTCGCGTATCTTGACGATGTGATCGTCTTATCCGTTTCATTCGAACATTATTTGACCGACGTAGCGAAGGTTTTCGAGCGCCTAAGAAAATTAAAACTTAAAGTAAAGAGAGAAAAATGTGTTTCTGCTTGCACCATAATTAAATATCTTGGGCACATAATCACTTAAAAAGGCATTTGAGACGACCCGTACAAGATTAAGGCAATCCTAAGCATAGCACCACCCTGAAATCTTACACATTAATGTACGTTTCTACAAACGTGCACATGGCTTAGACGGTTAAGACAGTATTTTTCTGAGATAGCGAAACTAGTTACTGACTTGACAAAAAGAAGTGCCATATAAGTATGGTCAAGCGAACAAGATCTAAGGTTCTAAACTCAAAAAAAAATTTTTTCATCTGCTGCGATTTTACTTTAGGCTCATAAAACGCTTCCATAATAACTTTTCACACCTGCTGAAAAATACTACAACACCACTGAATAAAAATCCCTAGCAGTCGTATCGTCCGTGAAAAAGTTTCGGAAGGCATCTAGACGCAGAAAATGTCATCGTAGGATCAAATTATTAGGCACTGTGATGTTTGATAAATTTAAGATCTCCATCCGGATGACTAACTAAATGGCAATTTCCTTAAACAGATATGATCTAAAGATCAAATATGAGTCAAGAAAAAAAAAATTTGATCGACGACACTTTTTAATGACCTTTTTGCACACAAGAAAATACAGCAAAAGGTAGAATCTGCGCATTTATGATTGGCATACCAAGAACGAAAACCAAGGATCAAAGAGAGAGACAATTTCATGATCTGAAAATAGAGAAGATCAATGACAGCTATAAGAACCAGATCATCCGGAAGTCGCAAACTGAATATCTCAAGGACATTAGGTGATTGATGAAGTATTATACAGGTACGTACCAAAAGAGGATGCGAAGGATGCAGAATAAGCAGTTTCACTCTGTCCTTGAAAACGTATTATGCAAGAA
>JAUELO010462777.1:0-12362 GCA_032357855.1 Amphibolips quercusostensackenii
ATCGGCAGAACATCGGTCTATCACGCTCAACATTATATTATTAGTTGATAAAAACAAAATTTCTTCGCTAACTCTGTGCCTTGCCAGGCACTATATATTCACATTTATTTACCATTTCCAAAATTATTTTCCATTCCTTATAAATTTATTTTGCAAATGTGGATAACAAAAATTTAGAAGTTAGGCCTGGCTTGGTCGCGTCATCCGCGCACAGCATGCCCTTAATTTACATTATGTTGCCCGAAAACTTCCCTCGTACAATCTTGCATGGAAACCTACCAAATTAATACATATTTTAAATTCAAGTAAACCTTTAAATTTTTAGAATTTTAATCCCAAATTCTTGTTCTATGCCACAAAAATCTCCCTCGTATTGACTTTTGTGGAAGCTAAGCAAATAAAATATTCCAAAATTAAAAAAAAAAATTTTATTTTCTAATTTTGACTTCACATTTGTGTTCTGTTCCCGAAAAACCCCTCTTGTACTGAGTTTCAGACAAATCTACCAAATCAATAAAATGTACGAAATTTCAGAAAAGTTGCAGAATTTTCGAATTTTTGCCCAAATTCGTCTTCTGTGCCCCGAGAACTTCCCTCGTCCTGACTTTCATAGAAATCTATCAGCATAATAACATTTTTAAAGTTCCAGTAAAATTTTGGAATTTTGTGTTAATTTTTAAATATTTGAGTTCTGGCTTCTAATTCGTATTCTGTGAATCAAACACCCTACTTCCTCTTACTATATTACATGAATATTCAATAAATCAATAAAATATTTAAATTTTAAATACATATTTAAATTTTTGAATTTTGACCTCGAATTCGTCTTCTATGCCCCAAAAACCGCCCATGAACTGACTTTAATAAAAACTATATTAATAAAATTTTTAAAAGTCAATTAAAATTTTGAAATTTTTGAAATCTTAAATTTGACCCCAAATTTGTATTCTGTTCTTTGAAAGCCACACTTGTACTAGGTTTCAGCGGAATCTACCAAATCAATAAAATTTAAGAACTTTTTACTTTTTACCCAAAATTCGTCTTTTCTGTCTCGGAAACATCCCCCGTTTTGACTTTTATACAAATCTAGGAAGATAATAAAATTCCCGAATTTGGAACACAATTTTTCAATTTTGAGTGAAATTTTTTATTGTTCAGTAAAATGTTTGAATAATTCAGGTTTAGAACCCTAATTCGTATTCTGTGCATCCAACATGCTTCCTCGTACTAATCTTTATGAAAATCTACTAAATCAATTACATATTTAAAACCTAAATAAAATTTTTGTATTTCGACCTTAAATTCGTGTTCTATGCTCAGAAAGCCTTTCTTGCACTGAAGTTTGTTAGAACTGTGTTAATAACATTTTTAAAATGCAAGTAAAACTTAAGAACTTTTCAATTTTTATATTTTGACCCCACAGTTGTGTTCTACTCCTCAGAAGCCCTTCATGTACTGAGTTTCGGACATATTTACGAAAAGGATAAAATTATCAAAATTTGAGAAAAATTTTTGAATTTTAGAATTTTAACCCCGGATTCTTGTTATGACCCCGAAAGACTAATCATATGCTAATTATATAGAATTTCAAAAATTTTAAATTTCGAAAATTCAAGTTTTTTTCTAAATTTATTTTTTCCGAACTTAAGTTTGTATTATTGAAAAAAAAAAATCTGCACTGAATTTCATAAGAATCGACCACCTTGACACAATTTGCAAAATTAAATTCAACTTTTTGAATTATTCAATTTCATCCCAAAATTCGTATTTTAAGACGCGATTATCCACTTCTTAGTACATTTAATGAAAATAAAAATAAATATTTATATTTTTAAGACTTAGGCAGATTTATTAAATTTTTTTTTTCAAAATTTATGTCCCTTTTTTGTTTAGAATTTTGACCACAACATTCGTTCCAGAACGAGATTCTGGTTCCGATTCGGGACGGACAAAGACCTTCTTCTCCTTTCTTTTTCCTTTTTTTTCTCTCTCATCTAGTCACTAACCAATTGCAAATTTAAAAAATCTAATTTTAGGAACCTTTTAGGTCAGATCCGAGGTTCAAACGTTTCTTCGAGGTTCGGGTCTAGACTGGATTCCTTAATTTTCTAAGGGTCCAAGTCCGGATCCAAACCTTTCAAATTTTCAAAATTCCAGGTCCGAACCTGTCTGGAACCTTCCTGGAACACGTTTTGGTATTCTCCAAACCGTCCATTAGAATGTTCCGGGAATTTTCATAAACAGTTTTTTTCTGTTATGGAAAAGTATGTATAACCCAAAGCCCCCTTTTTTCAATCCCATTTTCACCTTGTTTTCCTGAATAAAAAATTGAGAATCAATTTTTTTAAATGCTAGGTCTACATTTAGAGTTGTCCTAAAAATTTTTTTTAGATCAACTCAATGGAAAATTTCTATGACATTCTAAGAAGTTCACTGGCATAAGTAAATTTAACGAAAACAGTTTATTGCGCAGTATGGAGGCGGAAATTTTTTTTAAGTTTGAATTTTTGAAGGCTTATGAGCATCCAGCTTCTTTAAACTTTTGATAGATAATTATCGCAGGGGTCTAAGTCAGCTTATATGTCTACAATAAACAGCATTATTAGGTGTACTCAATGATCACGCTTTACTTTATTACATGTGCGTGTTGTGTTTGAAAACAGCGACTAAGTCGCCGTAACCTTGTTTCTAGTTATTTTCCATAAATTTTATTGACCCTATATTGCGCTTAAATTTTTTAATTAATTTACCAAGACGTTTGCAATTTAGGATGTACACAAACAAATGTTCCAGGCTTGACGAAAATATTTTGATGAGATCACCGTATTTTAATTCACCGAAATATGTAAAATGTAAATATTTTTTATTTTATAATTCATGAAAACACCTTAAAAAAAATGTAATAAGTACAACTCATCTTTATATCAAACGAAATCAAGAGGCGGTTTTCCACCTTTCGAAGAAAAACAATTTTCTTGCAAAGCATTTATTAAAGATTTTTCATACAAAATTCTAAATAACATTATTTAAAAGACCAATATTTGTTGTCTATTTAAAAAAAATATTTTATTGGAACAAAATTATCGAAAAAGTCGCTCTTATTGTTGTTGGCTACATTATTGGTTGCATGTTGCGTTAATTTGACTTTGTGCAACTGCTTTAATTTTTTTTCTCGAATTTTGTAAATCGCCGTTTTGAAATAAAAAATTTTAAATCTGAAAATTTATTTCTTAAAGAGGAACTGAAAATTTCGAAGGAATCTTTAATAATAACGGCAACAATTCTATCCTTAAGTTTTTAACCACATGTTTTGAAAATAACAATAGGATTCTATTTCTAAGCATATTAAACATATTAAATAAATTCATATGTATTTATATATTAATAAAGATTATAAACATTCAATTTAGTAAGTCAAAAATTTAAGATATGTAATTTTAATTGAGGATACGATTTATTTCTAAATGTTTTTAAAGATTATCAATAAAAAATAACGTTATTATTGTAAATGTTTTGAAATATTTGAAAATCATTTTGTTTTTAATAAGTTACTACCACAATGTATAATTTGTACAATTTTTCAAGCTTTTTAGAAATTGAGAAAAATAAAATCATGAGTACAGGTAAAACAATTTGCTCACTGATTTATGTTTTACTTTAAAATTTTAGTTTAAAGCTTTGCAATTTTCAAAATGTATCTAAAAAGAATCTAAAAGATTTTAACACAAAGTTTTTATTTTTGCAGGTTCAAAAAAAAAAAAAAATAGGAGAACTTTGAATTATTTCAAAAAATACCTCAAAGTTTTTAAAATTTTTTAATGATTTGAAAGCAATTTAAAATTTAAAGAGATTTTTAAAACTTTTTAACAAAATGTTAATATCTGAAGATTTTGAAATAAAATTTTAAAGCTTTTTAAGAGCGTTCAAAGGTTTCAAGATAATAATTTTTTTTATTACGATTCCAGAAATAATTTTAATTATTTATTTATTTTTAAAAATTAATTTTATCAAAATATTTACAAAAATTTTCAAAGTTTCAAATGATCTCCTAAGTTTTTTGGAAAGAATGCAAAAGATTTTGAAGCAAAACTTGTAAATTTTGCAAGATTTGAAAATTTTAGAAAAAATTCAAATAAGTTTTAGAGATATTTAGAAGTTTCAAAAAGATACAAAAATAAATTTAAGCTTAGAAAAATTGCAACAAATTAAAAATAAAATGTAAATTTTTAAAAATTAAAAAAAAACATTAAAAGTTTTTGAAAAAGTTTAAATGGCTTTGAACATTCAGGAAAATATCTAGGCATTTCCCAACATTTTGAGAATTGTCAAGGAAGAATCTAAAAGATTTTAAGGGAATTTCGATAATTTTAAAAGATTTTTTTTTCATTTTAGGAGAAACTTTAATTATTTTGAAAATGAAAGTTTAATAATAATCAGGATTTAAAAGTATTAGAGAAAAGTTAGAAAAAGATGTATATTACAAAAAATTCCAAAACTGCAAAAAAAGAACAGGAATGATTCTAAGACAATTTTAAGGATAAGTTAAGTCAGTTTAAAAGATATTGAAAAAAAATAGTTATTCAGAATTTTTATTTTGTATTAAAGATTATTTTCCCTGTAGACTATAATTTTGACTTAATTTTATGATTACCTAACTAAAAAATTTTTCTGTTGTAACTTGAACAATGTTGTTGAAAATTGTTTTTTTTCTGTGTACAAATGTATCTCCTTTGGTAGAAATTTATTTACTTTTATTTTTTTAAATTACAACTATTTGATTTTGAACTGAAATCTTGTTTGTTTAAGGATTCAACTTTTTTGGTTAAAAATTTAACTAATTGGTTAAAAGTTCAACTACCTTGTTAACAATTTTTTTTTAATTGAGGTTTATAATTTTAGTTAAAAAATCGTCTTTTTTGGAAAAAAATAATTCTTCTTCGTAGAAAATTTATGTATATGTTCACAAAAATTTAACTATT
The DNA here is from genome assembly GCA_032357855.1 of Amphibolips quercusostensackenii. NCBI lineage: Eukaryota > Metazoa > Arthropoda > Insecta > Hymenoptera > Cynipidae > Amphibolips > Amphibolips quercusostensackenii. The sequence continues at coordinate 4,980 of JAUELO010462777.1, forward strand.
GGGTTGAAAATTAACTTTTTTGTTTGAAGTTTATAGTAGGGGTTTAAAATAACACTGTTTTGTAAATAATTTGCCTTTTTCAATTGAAAATTATACAATTTTAATGAATTTTTTTTTACTTTCTTGCAAAAAATATTTTTCAGCTGAAAATTTGTCTTTCAAATTTAGAAATCAATTTTTTTGGTACAAAACGCAAGCTGCTTGCTCAAGGATTAATCAGCTCTGATTAAGGATTCATTAATTTGGTTAAAAATTGGTCTTTTTTGTTTAAAGGCAACTGTTTTTAATTTAAAATTTATATCTCTTTTTGGTTGAATTCAGCTTTTTTATTTGAAATTAGAATTTTTCTTAGTGGAATACAATTATTTCTATTCAAAATTAAAACTTGCTCTTTTTTGGTTAAGGACTTAATTATTTTGTTAAAAATTTGTCTTTTTTGACAAGGTCAACAGTTTTTTACCTAAAGTTAAAATCTTTATAGTAAAAAAAATATTAGCTATTATACTTCATTTTATTGATTTATCTTTTTTTTTTGTTAAAAAATGAACTATTTGGCAAAAAGTTGAACTTATTTGTTAAACCTTGGTTTTTTTAAGATTCTACTTTAGATAAAAATTTATCTCTTCTGATTAAAATGTAACTATTTTGTCAAAAATTTAACTTTTTTGTGAAAAACTAGTTTTCTGGGTAGAAAATAAATATTTTAGTTAAAAATTTATCTCTGTTACAAAAATTCATATATTTTGGTTAGAAATCTAAATGATTGAAAATTATTTTTTTTTATTTTGAAACTTAACTATTTTATTCAAATTTTTTTTTGTTAATAAATTAAAATTTTTAAATTCAGAATTGAAATATTTAGTAAGAAAAAAAGATTCTCTGATTTAAAAAAATACTTTTTGTATCAAAGAAAAATATTTATTGTCTAAAGAAATTTGAATAAGTTCAAAGCCAAAGAAATTAATTTTCATTTGAAAAAATGTCTTTCGTGCAAAGAAATGGTTTTTGTTGCAATTCCTGACGGTTTGTTATATTTTAGTGTTGAGTAAAGCAAATTTATTAGAAAAAATTTTTAAAAATCGTGGCGAATAAAATCACTAAAATTTCATTTTTTTCATAATAATTAGCATTTTTAAAAAAGGCCGTAGGATAAGAGATAACGTAAAATGTATCGTAAAATAAAGACTTTTTAATTTAGATTTTTTAAATATTATTCAATCGATAATAATCTTGAGACCCATGTATTTAAAAACATGGAGAAATGTACTATTTTAACCATTTATTTAATTTTGACCTTAGCGTTTTAAAATACCCGATGCCTTTATATGTAGTATGATGAATTAATATCGCGCGTTACCATACATTTTATAAAAAAGTATTACGCAAAAATAGTAATAATTATTTTTTGTTATTGGAAATCAACGTTAAAAAGTTGATATTTTCATATACTTAAATCTTTGTAAGAATAAAAGTAACAAAACATAATTTTGGAAAACATGTATTATGAAAAGAGGAAAAGGATTGGGATGTAAGTGGTCAAATTTTTCGTAAACACCCTTATATTGGCAATTTATCTGTTAGATTCTTTATAAAAATAATTACCAGATCAACTCTGCTAAAAATTTCGATACAATTCTTAGAAGCTGAATATCTAAAATGAAGCCAGGCAATTTTAGGATGTTATTGTAATAAGAACTCTTGTATACGGAAATTATACTTGAGGTCATTATTATTGTCTGCCTTTTTCAAGCATTTGATAAATAATCTTCTCAGCATTAGAGCTAACCTATATTCACTGCGAAGACAAAAAAAATTATATTTCTAATTAAAAACTCTTTTTATCATTTCTAGCGATAAGAATATTAAAAGGAATTAAATTGTTTTTCAGTTTTAAAATTGACTATGGAAGCAAAAATAGCTAATGTATAAAATGAGTTTGCGATGAAAAAGCTGATAGAAAAAGGAATCCCTAGTTTTTTCTTTTAGAGAGACAGAAAAAATTGGAGTGAAAATCATAATGTAATAGAGATACCTTTAATTGTACTAAAATTTCAGATAATTGCATTAAAGTCTCATATATTTTGTCTAAAATTAATTATTATTAAAATGCAAAATCGTGTTTAAAACACTTTATTAAACGAAATTAGACCTATTACACGAAAAGTTAACACGCAGTTACGAGAAATTGAAAACTGTAACTCTTAGTTTGTCAACAATGAAGATTACTACATATGGTATACTTATACTGATAAAGAATTATTTTGGCGTGTAGAACACGTGCTTGGAAACATAGTGACTTGAAGCCAGTCACTTTCCTTTTGTGTATTTTAAAATAAATTTTTTTAATGCTACCATTTTATTAAATGGGCAAATTATTCTCAATTGATCCGTACAATGGAAACTTTTTAGGCTGATGAAAGACTGATATTGAAAGTAACACGTAAATATTTTCCTTCCACCAGATATTTGGCAATAGTATAAAGACGCGGATTCAGAGAAGTGACCTGGAGGGGGTGGCTTTGGAAAATTTTATACAGATAGAGAGATATGACTAATTAAAATGACAAAGAAAACTGTCATGAAATTGCTGAAATATAAAAATCCGGGATTGGAAAGTTCCCGAATAATAGAATACCTGACGGTTTAAAAAGTTACTGAAGCTAAATATTTCTGACATAAAATTGCTGAGTTATGAAATATCCAAAACAGCAAAGTTCCAAATCCGAACAATTAAAAAATTGTTTTTTACTAAAAATTCACATGACTGAGCATCATTTAATTATATGCTGGTATGATCATGAAACAATGCTTACATCAATTATTGCATATCGAAATTTCTACTGTTCGAATTGAGATTTTACATAACTCTTTTGTATTAGATCCTAAAATAATTGTAAAATTTATCCTAATGTAGTAATAGTGAAATACTCACAAAAATTTTTATAAGTTATGGCGATTTCATCAAATTATAGAATTTATCATCTATCTAATCAATTATCATCATTTAACCCGAATAGCACAAAAGTTTCCCTGAAGATTCCCTGAAGATTCCCGGAAGATTCTTGGAAGTACGTAAATGTTTCTGTATAAAGCGAGGTTTCCAAAAAAGATTTAGGGAATGTTCGTGACAAATTTTTGTTATTAAAATAATTTAAATAATTAAATTAATTGAGTTCTTTAAAAGCATCCACCGAAACTTCTGTGGAACCTTCCCTGATAAGTGAACATTTACATACATCCGAAAGACTTTCTGAAACATTTTTCAATATTTTTGGAACCTTTCATTGCAATATTTTAGAAATGTTCAAACGAATTTCTATGCTCCCCTCATTGCTAGCTACTTTTTTCAAATAAAAAATAAAAATCAAAATTTTGTCAACGTTTTGTATCTACATTTAAACTTCGCATAAGAAAAATATTTTTTAGATAAACTCAACGGAAAATTTCTAGACCATTCGAAGCAGTAGATGAGTATCATTAAATTTTACGAAAACAATATAGTGCGCGGTTTTGAAGACGGAAGTTTTTTCTCAATGTATATATTTTATGAAGGTTTTTAAACATCCGGCTTCTTCAAACTTTTTATAGATAATAATTATCGTAGGTATCTGAGTCAGCTCATATGTCTACAATAAACATCATTACTCGGTTTACTTACTGATCACGCAATACTTTGTTACATGTACGTCTCGTGTTTAAAAACAGCGACTAAGTCGCCTTAACCTTGCTTTTGTTTATTGTTCACAAATTTCATTTCGGCTATATTACGCCTTAATTTTTTAATAACTTTATCGAGATGTTTGCAATTTAGGATGTTCGCAAACGAATGTTCTGGGCTCTTCGAAAATACTTTGCTAAGATTGCCGTATTTCCATCAATCGAAATATGCAAAATGCAATTATTTTTTAATTTTTGCAAATAAAAATTTATAAAATACCTAAAAATCAATCAATTTAATAAGCACAACTTGTCTTTATATCAAACGAAATCACGAGGCGTTGAGGCGTTTTTCCTTCTTTCAAAAACGAAACATTTCCTTGCAATGCATTTTCTCAAAAATTTTACATTTGAAATTCTAAGTGACAATATAAAAAAAAAACAATATTTTTTGTTCATTTTCAAAAAATATTTTCTTGAAACGGAACTATCGAAAATTTCGCACCTGTTGTTGGATACCTAATTGGTTGTATACTGCGTGAATATTAATTTAAGTTGCTGTTTTTAGTTTCTTAGTTTGAGTTTTCTACGATTTTGTGAATCGCAATTCTAAAATGAGGAATTCTAATTCCAAAAATTGAAAAAAAAACTTCAAATTGTTAATAATTTTTTAATAACAAAGGAAACAGTTTTGTTCTGACCTTTTCGAACAAATTTTTCTAAAAATGGTACTAGGACTCTTTTCATGATGCTATATGTATTTATCTATTGATAAAGATTACAAACCATCAATTTCATGAATTATAATTTTGAATAAGTATTTCAAATTATTGATAAAGTTTATTTTCGAATGTTTCAAAATATTAATAAAATAGAAAATTTTAATTGTAAATGTTTTTCATTATTCAAAAATCATTCTGTTTCTAACATGTTGCAACCACAATATATAATTCGTACACTTTTCCAAACTTTTAAAGAGATAAAAAAATAAAATTACGGGTACAGGCAAAAAAATCTTAATTCTTCAGATTTTACTTTTTTTAAATAATTTCAAGCTTTAAAGATTTCAAAATACATCCAAAAAGAATCTGGAAGATTTTAAAACAATGTTTTTAAGTTTTTCAGGCTCAAAAAATATAACAGAAAAACTTATAATTATTTCAAGAGACATTTAGGAAATTTAAAAATTTTCAAAAGATTTTAAAAAAATTTAATTTTAAAAGACTTCAAACAATTCTAAACAACATGTAGATTTCTTAGATTCTAGGAAAAATTCTAATTAATTCTGTATTTAGAAAAATTCATATTATTTAAATATCCATAAGGATTTTAAAACGTTTTAAGCGATTTTCTTGATTTTTGAAAGTAATGTAGAGCATTTTAAAGCAAACTTTTTTAATTTTTTAAGATTACGTGATTCTAGAAGGAATTATAATAGTCTTGAAAGATATACAGAAGTGTCTGAAAGATACATTTCCCAAGATTTAAAAAATTATCAAAAAAAGAATCTGAAAGATTTAAAAAAGACTTTCTGAACTTTGCAAATTTTTTTCACCACTTAAGGAAAAATTTAAATCATTTATAAAATAAAATTTCGAAAATAATTAGAAAATTGAAAAAATTTCAAGAAATTTAGAGAAAAATGTAGATTTTTAAAGGATTTTTAACTGAATTTGTCAAGTTTTATAAAGATTTTAAAGGTTCTATATTACTTAAGAATTTTCTTAATATTTCTGGAAATCTTTGTAGTTCTTTTAAATTTAAAAATTTTATTTTAGAGAAACATTAAAACAGATTTCAGAACATTACTAAAGATTTTTTATTTGCAAAAAATGAATACGAAAGATTTTAAGACAATTTTTTTAATTTTTTCAGGTTGTAAAATATATTAGGAAAACTTTTAATTATTGCAAGAGAAATTTCAAAAAATTTTTAATTGAAAAAAATTAAAAAAGATTTAATTTAAATGATTTAAAAAAATTTTAAACAAAAGGGAGATTTTTAAAGATTTAAAGGAAAATTTTAAATTATTCTTTATTGTGAAAAATTTATTTCATAAAAATATTCATAAGGATCTTAAAAAATTGCAAATGATTCTCTTGAGTTTCAAAAAGGAGTTTAAAACATTCTAAAGCAAAATTTTGAAATTTTTCAAGATTACAAAATTATAGAAAAAATCCTAGCAGGCATAAAAGATATACAGAAGTTTTAAAAAGATCCAAATGAACTTTGAAAAAATGTTAATTTTTTAAAAGTTTGAAAAAATAGAAGTTTTAAAAAAATTTTGAGAGTTCTCAACTGAATAAAAAAATTTTCCCAAGATTTTTGGAAACTTTTTAAATAATTTCTTATCTTCAAAAATATATTTCAAAAAAATGTTTAGGATAATATCAAAACATTTCTTAAAATTTAAAAATTCTAGATAAAGAACTTGAAAGATTTGAAAATTTTTTAAAAATATTTTTTCAGATTATCTTTAAAATTATAGGAAAAATTTTCAATCATTATTAAAAAAAATATTTTAAAAATAATAAGATATTGAAAATATTTTAAAAAACTTAGAAAAAAATTTATATTTTTTAAAAACACAAAAATAAGGGTTCTTAATTTTATAACGGTTTTTAAAGGTTTTATGATAATAAAGACATTTTCGTAAGATTCCTGGGATTCTTACAAGTTTTTCATTATTTGAACAAATGTATTATAAGGAAACATTAAAATAGATTTTAGGAAATTAAAAAATTTTTCTAAATCAAATAAAAAATAGTCCGGAACATTTTAAGACAATGCTTTTAATTTTTCCATTTTTAAAAAACTTACTAGAAAAACATATAATTATTGCTAAAGATATTTCAAAATTTCAGAATTTTAAAAAGATTGAGACATATTTAATTTGAAAAGATTTCAAAAAATATGAAGCAAAATATAGATTTTTAAAGATTTTCGGCAAAATTTAAATTAATTCTTTAATTTGAACAAATTAATTTCTTAAAAATAGCTCTGAAGATTTTTAAACTTTTTTAGATAATTCTCTTGATTTTCGAGAAGAAATGAAAAATACTTAAAAGCAAATTTTTTTATTTTTTAAGGTTACAAAGTTATTTTAGAAAAATTTTGTAAGCTTAAGTCAGAAGTCTTCTCAAATACAAAGGTAATTTTTGTCTTTATAAAATTTTAACAAATTTGAAACAAAATGTAGCTTTAAAAAATTTAAACATAAAAATTAAAATTTTTTTAACAATTTTGAATGTTTTCAAGTAAATACAAAAATTTTACTAAGATTTTCGGAAACTTGTTTGATAATTTCTTATTTAAAAAAATAAATTGCAAAAGAATGCTAAGAAAAATATTAAAACATTTTTACAGATTTTATAAGTTCTCGAAAAAGAATCTAAAAGAATTGAGAAATTTCTTTTCTTTTTGCAGATTTCTTGTCATAATTTTTGGAAAAATTTAAGTCCTTTTGAAATATAATATTTCAAAAATAATTAGAAATTTGAAAACATTTCAAAAAACTTAGAACAGAATGTAGATTTTAAAATATTCAAAAATAATGTCTTCAAGATTTATAACGATTTTCAAATGTTTCATAATAATGATAAAAAAAAGTCTTGAGATTTCTTGGTATCTTTGAAAGTTTTTTTTATTGTAAAAAATATGGCTGTGTCTAGTCGTCCCGAAAAATTGGGGGACTTGGAAAAGGGTATGGGCTAGTCGTCCCGAATT
>JAUELO010462791.1:0-12362 GCA_032357855.1 Amphibolips quercusostensackenii
AAATCCTCTGTAACTTAATTAAATCTGAATGATTTTACATAATTAAAAGTTAGCTTTATTGACATTAACTGATCTTCTACATTTCATTTGAGTCCGGGAAAGTTAACAGTTATTCTCTGACCCATCTCGATTCTTCCGAAACCCTCCAGTTACTGTTGACCACGCGCCGTAGTCAAAGGAGGTTGATGCATTTTATAGAGAAGTCTACATCAAGAGCTTTAGCTGGAAGAAGTTTCCTTTTACTTACAAAAATCTGAATTCAATTTTCACCTTATATTTAACGCCGCAAGAGCTTACTCCGGAGCAAGTAGTAAAAGGACGCACAGTGCTCCTCCTAAAGTAGAAAAACTTGTCTTATTCTGAGAATCACAAGCTAGTACCTTGTCTAAAAACGCTGCATAAGATCTTTTCAGCTTTCCTGAATTATATAATTGTTTGTACATTAGGACTTATGTAGCGCGATCTGTCGATGGCTTAGAATAACTGGCGGCAAACCTTCGAATCAACCTGTCAGAGATTAACTACCAGTATGTTAAAAAGCTTAAGAGTTCATCCACACATAGTAAGGTGCACCAAGAGATTGATGCCTCTTTGGAAAACAAAATATACTATCTCAGCTGTAATTCATTGCGTAACAACTTACAGCGTCAATTTTAAGAGAGGCGTCTTTTAGAGTGACTCCATGAGTCCTCTTTTCGTTTGCCTTACACTGATGCAACTTGAAAGCATAATTTAACTGATGTATTCTACATGAATGATCTCAAGATCTACGCCGAAAATTCAAACCAACTGAAACTAGTAGTATATATTGTCGAATAGTACACTCGGATGATTAAAATGGAGTTTGGGTTTAAAAAATGCACCAAAATTTATAAAAAGCAGATATGAAATTTTTGCACTTCCGAGACCCCTGAGCTCGTCAACAGAAGCACTATAAAACATGCAGATACAAACGAAAAAAAAAAGTATCTGCAAGGAAAATACTTGCCGTGCCGGTAATACTATTTTTATTAAGATTTGTTCTATGAATGAAGGACAAACTTATATCCCTAGATATTGAATCACGAAAGGTTATACCCAGGAACGAAAGCTTTCACCTTAAGTCTTTTGTTTCACAACTTCACATTTCACGATGCCAAGGTGTTTCCGGAAAGCTATATATCGAATTTCTTTACAAAAGGATCATTCTGGGTACAGCGCATATATTCGAAGATTGATGAGACCGTTTTTTCTAAAATGGTTAATAAGGCACGAAGTATTTGGTAACGAAACATTTCTTTACAAAGTAGTGAAGAAAGCTACCTAAAAACTTGGCCACTACTTTAATTTTAGGGCTAAGCAAAATACATGAAATATTATGTATCTCGAGAACTCACTTCTGACCGCCCAGATGATGATAGCACAAGAGAAAAATTTCACTCACAGCTGCTCAACAAAAGGATGCACTGAAACTTTCACAGAAATGTAAAGAATGAGTACATGTTGCTTGAGCTAAAGTTTGCTTACGATAAACCACCCGGATTAGAGTCTCCAATAAAGGATTTTAGCTTGGCTTACCGAGACAATGTCACTCGAAATTGAGCATACCGACGCTAAATTTTTAACCAAGAAATTGCCGGTGATAGCTGCATAGCGTATAATTTACACTCCAAAATCCTTAAAAAATAGTATATGGATGTGAAACTGACGCCCGAACAACGTCAATCTATACACACAAAAGGCCTAAGATGGTCCTCCATGACATCGAGAAGCAACCCATGTTTGTTATCAAATTTTGTGATTTAACCACCTAGAAGATCACGAGGTAGGAGAGTGCGAAATAAGGTATAAATAAATTATAAAAAATTTGCGACGGTTGTACCTAGAATATGCTGTTAATCTAATCGTCCTGATCATTAGTGCTTTTCGAGAAGCCAGGCTTTTACAGCAGCCTAGCCGAAAAAGCATTCCTGCTTGTTAACAAAATTCCGTCACACTAGCGAAAATAAGACAGAAGTCGATTGTCCTTGGACCGCTAATAGTCCTCAGGATTCACGACTTTTCCCAGACCTTCGTAGTAGGTCCATCACAGACTGTAACTAATTCATTTTTAGTTCAAAATCGATAATGAGTTAAGGATGCGATTCTATATTATTATTACAAAATAAAAAATATGATATAATGGATAAATAAATATATCAAAATCTAAAAAATTAAGTGCAAAGCATAAGAATTGCAAGGAGAATATGTTCCTCAAAATCGCAAGAGCTTCAAGTCAGTTGATTTTATTTTTAGTCTGAAATCAAAAATTAAAAATCTCTTCAAAAGTAGAAATTTCAATAGTTTATCAATATTTGCATGTTATATTTTTTTAATGCATCATACTGTGAATAAAGCCGAGCGTGAGCGCAAGATTTAACATACGCGCGACCTAGCTGCTCTGAAGCCTGCGAGCCATGCGCGATAAGAACAGCGGGCTCTTGAGTGTCTAGAGCACCATTGGTCAAAATTTAAAAAATGAATGTTCTCGCGTATTGCAATAAACTGAAACAATCTATTTTGGACAGTCTTTTCTATTTTAAAATATATAATTCTGTGTTTTTTTTGCAGAATCAGGTTTACAATTTGAATGTTTACCTAACGGCGAGCCTATTCCTAACGTTCCTCGTGGCGAAGCATCTTCTTCCGATAATCCTCTTCATAATAGGGCCGGGTCTTCTAATGCCAGGAACGTGTCTGCACCACCAAGGCTTACTTCTTCTGACGGATGTGAATTTAATTTTGGTCAACGTCAATTTATTCGGCTTAGTTCCGCGAGATATCCGTACCGGCAATACCAGCTACGGAGGTATACTTTTCCAACGGATAAATCAATTCGAATTCTCATAAGACGGAGTGTGTATGACCCGTTACCAAGAGGAGAACAAATTGTACTTTCGTCAGTCAATGGTGACGTCCTTGCAATATGGTATCCTGGTAATGTTATTTCCGGATTATATAAAAATCACAATGGCCATATACGACGGACAAAAATAAACATGGCGAGCGGCTTGCCTGCCCCATTAAACGACTATGAAATGAACGATGTTCAAGTAGGCCACGCACATCCATTTTGGACGAATTTTATATTAGTGCGTGCTCACCACAGTGATGGATAAGTTAATGTTTAAAAGAAACTTTTATTGAAGTAAAAATCCTGACACTTGGAAAAAAGAAGCTTCACCTTAGTTAACAAAATTCGCACCAAGTTCAAAATTTGGAAAGCTAATTCGGTATCTTTTCTTCTGTTTACCGACATTTCTTTTGTCTATGAATTTTTTTTTCAGAGCAACAAATCTAGGAACAATCACTGTTGACCTTGCGTAGATTTTCAAGGTCAACTTTAAGCTATTTCTATAGTCTAAAAAATGTCCAGAATAGTTACGGAAGATTCAAGTCGATTACTTCTCTACTTTTAAATGCAGACAATCTTTGAAAATCTAAAAGCATCAAAAATAGTGGCTTTTAGAATTAATAATACCATAAAAATGACTTTGGCTTTAGGTTTCTCGAAAGAATATACGTCGTGAGAATTTTGAAAAAAATGCAAGAATTTCTCGAAAATTTCTAAAAGATTCCGAATCATTTTTTCTCGACACGAACTTAACGCGATTATTTTTATACTAAGATGAAGCTACTTTTGTCTAAAGAAAATAATTCGCACTTATACATAGATATATCTGTATTTAGGATATAAAGAAGCTTTGGTCACTTTTTTGAATAAAAAGATCATTTTAGTTACTTATTTCACAATTTTAATACTCTTTTGTATTCCTTTGAACCTACCATAAATTCTTTGAAATTTCCCAAGAATTCACTAAATACAATACATATATATTTTTTTTTAATGCATACTCAGAACTTTTGAATTGACTTAAATTTTTATAAATTTTGTTAGATTGCTATTTAATAATAATTTATTCACACCTATTTATTTAAATTTAATAAAATTTCTTTAAATGTTTAAAATATGGTTTTATTAAAGGTAGTGTCTGTACGTCCCGACACAAGCCACGCACCCTTCCTTTTTCCAGGTCCCCCTTCCTCTTGTAAAAGTCCGTCTTTTCAGACTCGCCAAAGTTATAAAAATACACAAACGTACGGAATGTCTGTGCTTTCAGACTCAGCCTTTATTAATTTGAATTATTTCCAATGCATCTTGATTTCTCATTAATAACATCGAATTTCTTTAAATTTTGTTTAAATTTCCCAAATTCACTTAAATTAAAATAAAAAATAATAAAATCTCTTTCCTTTCAGCAGAAATGCGTGAATTGCAGTGGAGGAATTTAAGGTACGTGTTTTTAAAAACTTCATCTTCACCTTTAGTAATCGTTGTTATATGTTTTTAATATTTTTTTTCAATTTAATTATTAAAGCATTTTGTAGTACTTGTGTAGTACTTGTACGATACCTGTGATTTGTCAAAGCGTCTTAATGTAAAAACCGGTCGAATTTGAATGGCTAATCAAATCTTATGAACAATGTCTTATGAACAATGTATAAAAAAACTCTCAGTTCGTTCATGTTTCTCCAAATAAAATTGTGTTTCTATAACATATTCATCTACCCGCAATTCAGTTGTTTACTTTTTTGTGGGTCTAATAAAATACATTTCATTAATTGCTTGATTGAAGGTTAGAGGAAGATTACAGCAGCAAGCGTGTATTTAAAATTGTTCTGTTTTGGCCACAATTTCGAGCATCCTAGATTCTATTTACTAATATCACTAGCTGTATTGGTAACTTGTTTTTACAGTTATGTGACGCTGAGAAACAGAGGATAATCGCATAGACGTTCACTCGTTTCTGGATCTGATTAAAGGCGTTCGTTGATTTCCTGATAATAATTTGCTTATCATTCTCGTGTTCCTTCTGTTCTGTAGTTCTGTATAGTCACCAGAGGCCCCTTTCAATCATAATTTAGAGAAAAATTGCAGCCTTTCCAAAAAATTGCAGAAATCGTTCTGACGTAAGCTGTCTCAAAATTTTGCACTAACTTTTTGCTAAAAATGAAAAACTTGTTCTAACAAGAAAAATAAATTTTCAGGCAAAATAAAAGTTGGTCATATAATAAATTTCCAGAGTCAGAAGCAACCTGCTCAGAACTTTGAAAAACCAAGAGCTTTAAAAAATGCGCAGGAATGACGGAAAAGAGAAGTATTAAAAGTCTGAAAGAATGTGTTAGGGAGATGATATTGATGCGCTTGAAAAACTCTTATGTTTAGAAAATCAATCTGACCTTGACGTTATCGCAAAAGGTATACTAAATGATGGAAAAGAAATAAAACCAGATATACTAGACTTTGAACCAGTAGAATTGCATTAAGCAAACGCAGTATCCTTCACAGATAATGAAGCACTTGCATTGTTTATTGATTTAAAATCAACGAAAAAAAGTACGAGCTCCATAAAACATCATTGTAAAAAGGAAATGCTAAGGTACTGCCCTTGTACAAATGAATTATAGGTGCAGAAAAAGGTGTTATCCACTGTGTTAAACATTACAAGTTAACGAAACTGGTTGCACTATGCAATTGCAAGTGTTGCTCGATCATAATTCCAAACGATATCTGATAAATGAAAGTCTTGAGCTAGCTTAAAATACAAAAAAATTAAAAATAAAGTAAAAATCTAGCTGTGATGGAACACAAGGATTTATTTTATACCAATACAAAGTTGAAAATCCCAAATATTTTTAATCAAGTTTCTTTTTAGTGTCAATGGCTCTTTTTTGCCTCAAATACGCAGAAGATTCATCATCTAAACCAACTTGGCAAAATCCTTGACTTTTTACACCAAATTCTTGCCTGCTTATTCTGTTTCACTTTGAAGCAGAGACCAAGGACGAGATCTTGCTTGAAGTGAAGAAAATTTGAAAAGCAAATTGAAAAATCAAAGCCAAGCACGGTAAAAGTAAACGTCAAAGCTTACTTTGTAGAGCATGAACGGATATGTTCAATAATAGAGGGAAAAATGTGATAGCTCGTTACTCAAACATTAACTTCTTCTAACTGCACTATGTGTAGAGAATAACCGTCACAAATAAAGCAGTTAGAAACACCACAAGCAAGAAAAAAAAATTTAGATGCATATCAGTACGGGCTCCGGAATTTGCACGCGTGGATTCGCTTTATGGAGGGCGTACTTCACATTGCATATAGGTCACCATTTCAGCAGTGCGCGTGCAAGACAAGAAGCAGCAAGCAGTCCATAATGTCAGAAAACACAATACAAAGAACGAGATGCGCAAACACTTTGGCTTGATTATGGATAGCGTAAGGCAAGGCTCTGGTTCTATAAATAATGGGAATACGGCTAGAAAGTTCTTCGAGAACTTCAAGAAGGTAGGTGAGGTTACAGGCATTAAAGAGAAACTGATTAAGACCATATGTATAATTCTGCAAGGTACGGCATGCGGTCTAGCTATTGACATTAAACGCTTTCGCCAGCATTGCATTGCCGTTGCAGAAGTTCATTGTGAAGAAGTACAGTTGGTATTATATGTCTGCGTCACTTAACAAGGTCCTAATTCATTGTTTAAACATAATTGTTTTTTTTTGTTATATTCATAGGACAATATCGCAGGAAGCTCAAGAATCAAGAAGCAAGGATTCGGGAAGATACAGATAAAATAACACCAGAAAGTTTTCTCTAACTTTCGTAAACGAAGACATACTGCACCTCCTACTAGTTGCTGCAGATCCGTACTTGGGAAGTTTTAGATGCGAGTTCCTTAAACACAAGAAACCATTTCTTTTACTTTATTTTCAGGATTGTTTAGAAGTTGACCTGTTTTTGAAAGTGATTTAAATATGGTTAGGATATTTTGTTCGTTGATAAGTTCTTGCTATTTGTTTTATAATACTTTGGATGTAGGGTGGGATCGCAGTCGTTTTTTTTCTCTTTATCTTTAGAAGGTTGTGTTGGCTCATTTTTTTGCGTATTTTTGTATTGCCTTGTTAGTTTTTGTTTGTACAATCGTTCTGTATTAAAATAGTTTAAAGTTTTGTAATCCCTTTTGTAAGTTATCTTTATCTGCTACGGAGAAAGCTTTGTATACAAGGAAGTTGATGACCGATTGCTCTTGAGATGGCTAGTAGTGGGAGGAGGCGTATAGATATCTGTCTGTATAAGTGGATTTTCTGTGAACCTTATGTCCTAATGTGTTACCAGACCTTTTAAAAAGGACTACGTCCAAGAAAGTCAATTTTTTGTTTTGTTCCATTTCCATGGTAAGCTGTTTGATGAACTGATGGATAGTGACTGGATCTTAAACTAATTTTCATGGTAAACATCCAGCGTCGGCGACTTAATCGGCGAAACTTGAACAGCGATAACCGAATTATAGGAGAAGTTGCGCAGAATCAAAACTAAGGTTGCAGAGAGGTTGAAAAATACATGAATGTATCAAAAAGTACGGTACACTGAATCTTTTGCCTTATCCCTTTTACCTTACCAAGGTTCAGCACCTTGAACCTGAAGATCGCGAAGTCAGGAATGCATTTATAGAAATTATTATTCAAAGCAAAAATTTTCTCCCTAAAATTTTAATAAATAATGAATCTTCATTTACAAGAAAAGTAACGTTTCATATATATGATCAACGTTATTAGGATCACGAAAATCCGAAAGCTATGCGGAAATGAAGTTTCTGGGATGAGTTTTTGATCAATGTTTTAAGCAGCACTCATCAAAAATAAATCATCGGCCTTTATGTAGTATCATATTATATTATTTTAGATGTAATGCTGACAGTCAGTACACCAATTTATTTTATTTTAAAATTTTCTGCAAAGAGAAGTCAAAATTAAAAGAAGGTTGTGCAAACTAACGCACGTTCAACATTGCGTCTACTTAGAAGACTATTACATGTCGAGTAATATTTTTCGTGTAACTATAATTATAATATTTTTAATTAATAGATCTTTCAACCTTACACCAATAATGTCTTTTTCTGGGTTCACATAAAACAAATAATATACAAGAACCCATTACCCAGGGACGAAGCAGAAGCCAAAATTAAAATAATTGTGATATTGCATAGTGCAACTGCAATGTTGCGAAAGAAAATCGTAGAAAAATCGACGCAGATTGTGCTGAAGTATGCAAGAGTTTGCTTGATGGCTGAAGGACACCAGTTCAAGCAATCTATGAAAAGAATATGTCCTGCAGAGGACGAATGAAATGCAGGATAGAGTGCATATTTAAAGAATAAAGATGTTTTTAATTACCTGACTTTTCAAATGTTTTTTTTCTTATATCTTGATATATATAAAGCAGATAAAAATTATACATAATAATTTCCACCATGCATAAGTTTTTTGTCTTGTATACTCGAACGAGTTATCTTTGTGATTTTCTAATTAAACAATGTTTAGGTTGTTTTGTGCGCGATTTTGCTGGAAACAATTTTAACTATTTTTAAAAAATTTATAAGCAGTTGGTAATGAACATTCTGTTCTGGCACGAATGGTCCACCACCTCTTTCAAAATATTTAGGAGGATCTTTACTAAAGGTTATTACTGATTCCATTTTAAATGGTATACGGATAATGGAATGAAATTAAAAACTCTTTAACATGAATTCAATAGTTTTCGAAATTCAACTAAAAAATATAAAGGACAAAAGTATTAAAGGAACTACATTCCCTCAAATCCCTTTGACTGGCTGTAGGAAAACATTACTTTGTTTGTTATGGATTTGTTAAGTTCTGATTGTAATGAGTTTTTTAATTAACTTGTGTCGGTGGTAATTCAGATGGAGAATATTTTTAACAATATCCAAATTTTTTGATTAAATAAAATATGGGAGAAGCCTAAAGCTTTGTCAACAAAATTTTTTATTACTGCAATTTTGTTTTGAAAAGGATGCGACAAAAAAAAATTGAAAATTCTACCTCAAAATGTACTTTCCCTATACCATTTGGTAATAATATAATTATCCTGAAGTTTAATTACATCTGTGACTAAAAAACTGATCTTATTATTTTTTTTCTATTTCTTGAGTGAATTAAAGTCTTGGATAAAAACTGTTGAAAGCACCGATAACTGTTTTTTTTAAATTCTTTCTAACTTATATTTCTGTTCCATTGTAACGGAT
This sequence comes from Amphibolips quercusostensackenii, assembly GCA_032357855.1. NCBI lineage: Eukaryota > Metazoa > Arthropoda > Insecta > Hymenoptera > Cynipidae > Amphibolips > Amphibolips quercusostensackenii. The sequence goes on from JAUELO010462791.1 coordinate 9,121, forward strand.
TAACCTTTGACCATCATTTGTATTTCATATATGAAGAAAAGAGAGCATTTGTTTTATCACTCTTTCTACCTGCTTTAAAGCTTCTTGCTTAGAATTCAGGTATAAGGAAAAGACAACCCTTATTTCGACACTCTTTCTGCCTGCCTAAATTTTCCTTGCCTCGATACGGGCTTTCACTTTTGACCATCACTTGGACTCGGGTTTCAAAGAGACAGTACGGTTTCTTCGTCACTCTCCCTGCCTATTAAAATATTACTACCCTTCATAAAAGAGCCGCATGACCATCAAAACGTTTACTTTTAACTAAATGTCCTTTTATTGTATTTTTACAGTAATGAAAATGAAGAAAGATGAAAAAAATAAAAAAAAGGAGAAAGGGTTGGTTGTTCAAATTTGATCGTTAATTTTTTGGTTTTAATTTCAAGATTTCTATACCATGATATTATTTCGTTCATTCTTACTCGAGGTACATTAGGAAATTTGTGTAATTTGGCGGTAAATAAAGATACTATTTTATTAAAAGAATTCAAAAATAGTTTACTTAATGTATTTGAAGCTTAAGAAAAGATTGCGTCATCAAAAATTTCATCCAACTCATCAGAAAAACTGTCAGAATCCATGCTTAACTCCAACTTATCAGTACCAACATCTAAATCTTCTGAGTGATCATAGGTAGCAACAGAGTCTTCTATAAAAATCTCATCAAGCTCATCCCCGATATATGATAATTGTCAAGTGGCTATCTTTTATAGCTTTTCATTTACAAAAATTACCTTTTTGAATAAAGGATTGGACAGTAATGGTTCTAGCACTTTTAAGCATAAAGCTATCATCAGTGTAAATCTTCAGAACAACTTTTGCATCGCTTTTAAACCTAAGTAACTTCACTAAAGTCTAAAATAGTATTAGTTATAATTATTATTCTTTTTGCATTATAAATATAAAAATACAATATTTATTTAAACCTAAATAGAACTTTTAGACATGAAAAATTCTCAAACTTAAAACCATTTCTTTCACGAAAATTAACTTTCCACTTTTCCAAATATATAAAAAAAATTTTTTTTCATTTGCGCCTTGAAAATTGAATTAATCAACCACTATGGTCACTTAAAAAAAATATCAATTCAATCTTTTTTATTCAAGAAATTAAATCAAAGAACCCAAGTATTTCTCAAGTTGATGAATTAATTTTAATTCATTTTCAATATTTCAATAGGTCAAACGGTCAAAAGATTTCAAGTAAAAACTTATCTTAGAGAGAAACAGTCAATCATTTTAAATACTGATAACTTTTAGAAACTGATTTTTGTAACAGTAAAATTCGTGCCATCTTATTTTCTTCTAAAAACGATCCATTTAAGGGGCGAACTATTTTGTGGTTTGAAGTTGCACGGCCTGTATTTTTTAAAGTGTAGTCGATCTGTAAATGCTTTAGCGTTCTATTAAATTTTTTAGATTTTGCTAGAATTTTTTTAATTTACTTGAATGCTACCTACTTTTCTTGTTTATATTTAATTTGATTCATTTTTAAAAATATTTTGTTTTGTTTTATTTACCCAAATTAACCTCGAATAATTATGAATTTCATCAAACTAATTTTAATTTTCTTGCATCTTTCTAAATCCACAATAATATTACTGAAATCAGTTGAATACTTTAGATGTTATCAAATCCATCAAAGCATATTTTGTACGTGCAAAAATTATTTATACAAGAAACTTGATAATCAACTGAAATTTATCCTTATCGCTTGCTGAGAAACAAGCTTTAAGGTAAATATTATAATCTTATTATTTTAGCAGTAAGAATAAAACGTAAAAGCGATAAGAATCAAAGGTTTAGTCTAATTTTTAAGTGAAACTCAGATTTTTATCAAAGTGCTATTTTAAAAAAGTACTAAATTTTTCTTTAATAAGCCTCGGTTAAAGAAACCAAACTTATTGACCCAAAATAATTTATGCCATATAAATATAAATATCTTATGAGAACAAGCTCGACGCCTATACTCTATAAGATAAGGATTAAAATCATATTTACATACTTTTATAAAATACTAGAATATTAATTTTACACCCTATTAACTAAATTCTTCATTAACGCGATAATCAGTTTTTTGATGATTAGGAAAAATGGCCATCGTTTATACTCTGCTTTATACTTTGACGTTTATTCTTTATTACACTGGTAAGTTTATTACTATACTATAACCATAATTTCAGACACGCTTTTTTTTAAGTTCATATGAGTACGAGTTCAAAACATGATCATAAACTGACAAATTTTGATTTTGGAAAAAAAGTGCTCGTATCCCATTTTAGAAATCCAGTTACTAAGACTAGCTAATTTTCAAAAACTGCAGAAATCACTAAGTTTACAGAAGTTTACAGAAGATTACAGAAACAAAGTCATCCTCATATAGAGAGCTGTCTCAATAACAGATAAATATAACTTACAAAAGGAATCGCAAAACGATAAAGAAATCCTAATACAAAACGATTACACAAACAAACAAATCAATAGAAAAATAAGAATATACATGAAAAAAAACTATCTGAGCATTATATCAAAACAGGACATAGCATTTTATTAAAAAAAAAAAACAATAACAATATGAATATAATAATGATCCGATTTTCTTTTTCGTCCACACGGCTTTCTTGTATGGATTAGCCAATCAAGTTCCACCAACTTTTAAGGTTCTTCTGTTTTAGGTTAGTCTTAAAGAAGTGAGCTGAATTCTTCACGAAATCTTGTCAAAATTCGTAGTTTTGTACACGAGTAAAACCCGAAACACTTCCTCTAATCAAAATGGCCTACTCTCGCATAGTCTTCTAATCATTAGAAAAATTAAATCTTTTTTTTTGCAGAGTGGAGTTTACAGTTTGAATGTTTACCTAATGGTGAGCCTATTCCTTGCGTCCTTCGTGGGGGACCTTTTTCTTCTTCATCTTCACCTGACAGACAACATTCTCCTGACGAGCCTTCTGTTCGTGCTAGGTCCAGGTCTCCTCTTGTCAGGAACACAACTCCACAAATGACGGTTCTTGGCTTTAATAGACGTGAATATGGATTAGACCAACTTCAATTCATTCGGGTTACTTCCTTTAAATATCCTCATCGACAGTATGTGCTTCGAAGATACACTTTTCTGAAGAATCAACCAATTCGATTACTCGTAGAAAAAAAAGTCTTCAAACCAATGCCAATAGGAGAACATGTTGTGCTATCATCAGGCAACG
>JAUELO010462800.1:0-10672 GCA_032357855.1 Amphibolips quercusostensackenii
TCAGTTCCCGGTTTTTTCTGGTCTCAGAAATTTTCCGGTCATTTTGTGGTTTTCCCGTTCCAGCGGCCATTCAAAATTTTTATACAATTTTTACTTCGATAGAAAATATATAGGTTATCCATTTGTTTATTTAAAAATTGGTCTAAATTAAACTATAACATTTAATTATTTTTAAGCGATGCAATTTTGAAAGATTTAAAAATGAAACCAAACCATGCTCAATGCTTCGATATATGCTTTCTATTCGAAGTCATTTAGCATTAAGCCATTCCAGTTTGAAATAATTTAATGTTAAAAAGTTTAAGCTAAAAGCTTAGCAAAAAGTAAAATTTGAGATTTTTCGAATTATCAGTTTTCAAAGATTAAAAAATAATTCCATAAAACTTTTGTTATAGTTTAAAACATTTTGGCTTTTTTATATAATAAACTAAGAAGGCTGAGGACTCCACTCCTTGAAATTATGAAATTGTAATTCTAAAAGATTTGATTTATTTAATTATTTTTACTGGAACTAATATTAGATGTCAAAAATGTTTACAGCGAGTGTAAAAGCTTTTTCTTTATGTCAATTACTTGAGGTCATGAAGAAAAGAAAAACTTATTGGCTGGAAAAAAAAATTAAAGAAAAATATTGAGCAAAACTTCAAATACATTCATTTTGAAAATGCTAGTTACCTATCATTCATTGCAGTTTTTTATACGATTTCGAAGATTTAAAATTAATTCCAAAGAGTTCCATACGTATTATTAATAATTAAACATATTATTTTCTTTAACTGCGAGTGGAATGTTTTAAATGCGAAGAAATAAAAATGATTTATTTTTAATTTTTTACATTGAGAATCCTTTTTAAAAAATTAAATTCTAAGGTACCTTATACAAAGTTTTAATATTTTTATTTGAATATATTGAAAAACTATTTAATTTAAAACACTTTTACGTTCAAATTGCTCATATATTATTAATGTGAACGTTTTTATTATATGTTATATATTAACAATGTAAATGTTCCTATAACTTGAAAAAATTTACAGGCTGGACATATGTTCGAAATGGTTTAATTTCAAATAAAATATCAAATTCAAACTATTACCGAAAAAAAATTATCGACTCAGTACATTTATAAGCTTTTAATCATTTTATGACCGAAATGACTTTTAAGTCAATCTAAAGAATTAACGAAATATAAAAGTGTATAATTACTATTTGAATTTGCCTAATTGTTTAATAATTGCAAACACTTTTCTCACATCTATTCACAAAATTTAAATTTTCACTGTCAAAAAATTACCAATGCAATAAAGTTAGAAGTTTTTCATAGTTTTATAAGTGATATAATATTTGCGTCAGTCTAAAGTTAGTAGTTTATCAAAGTTTACAATTATTATCTATAATCGCAAAATTCACATTGATGATGTGCACCAGCGTTTTTAATTTTTCAAATATTATAAGATCTCAAAATAATTAAATCTAAAAATAAAATAATAAAAAAAATACAAAGTTAGCACTACGAACCAACTTCATGCTGCGAACAGAATGTACCAGTGCGAATATTCAAATTATATTCATAAAAGACTTTAATTTCAAATCAAAACCAGTTAAACTTATCCGAGCAAAACAATTTTTAAAAACTTTTTTAAAGCATAATATTTTAGCCAGTTGTAGTATTACTTTGAAAATCCTTGCTGTAGTAAAGAATTAGAACAAATAATTTAAAAACATATCAATTGTCTACACTTTCATTGTCATAATTGTCAATGCTTTTAACTTTGTTTATATTTACTAGCAAAATTTTATTTGTTAGAAGTTTTTGTATTGTACGTTTTTTTATTAAAAATCATATTACTTTTTCACCAAATTAAAAATTAAAAAGTTATTACTTTTATTGAAAAACGAATTTGAATTACTTTAGTTAAACCAATAGAGAATAAATTTTTAACAAAATAGTTTAATCCTGAATAAAATAGATAAAATTTTTATCAGGAAAGATGAATCCTAAGCCAAATAGTTTAATTATCAGTTAAGAAAAAAAAAACAGTTTTCGAACCTAAAATGGAATCGTCAAATTACCAGGCTAAAAAATTAATTTTCATGAAAATTGAACTTTCAACCAGTGGAATTTGAACAAAAAAAAACAAATCTTCAACCAAATAGTTCAATCCTTAACGAAAAAATATATTTTTCACAAAATGGATTAATTTTCCAACCAAAGAGACTAATTTTCAACAAAATATATAAACTTTCTACGAAATAGTTAATTTTAAAGCTACTGAAGTTGAATGTAAAACAAAATGATTGTTTTGCAAGGTTATTTAAATTTTTAAAAATTAACTAAATTTTCAACCAAGTAGTTAAATTTTTAACATTCTAGAAAAAAAATCTTTAAAACAAAAAGGACATAGGGGGGTAGAAGAAAGAGCATAAATTTTAAAACATAAAAGTCATTTTCATAGTTTTTGATTTCCTAACTATAATGCCACAAATACCCCACCCCCTTCCCCTGTTATCTATCATAGTTTTCGGCGCTACTCCCATTAATAACGTATTTTATGGACAGCTCTATATCGAACATATTCTTTGCCACATCAACAGCTTATCTAATCTCTGAACAGTTCAATTTTGGTTAAAGCAAAGTTCGAAGCCAGGCGGAAAAATTATACATATTGGGAAATATGACAGCAATTTATATTTGTTTTATTTTTTTTCCACGAGACAAATTAAAATTATACATAATTTGTTCCACTATGTATAAATTATATATAACTTTTGCGCTTGGAAATCATTGTGTATGACATTAATCTTAATTCAAAAAAATGGAAAAGCAATATTGTGGAATCTGAAAATAGACTTCCTGATTTGTGTCTATCCTGTGCTACTTTCTTTAATGACATTACACGATGAAATAGAACAGGAAATTATTGGGCAGAAATCTCTTGCCATGCTATGAAACGAATTTTTGCTAAAACTATTTTTGTTGATTTAACGTCATCTCTGTCAGGGCGTCAGTTATTGATTAGAAATTAGGAAATTTGCATAAAAGTTCTGATCTTAAACTTTCATCTTCTGATTTAAATGTACGGCAACAGCTAATGAAACTGAATAATGCAGTTTAGGATACCAATGGTTGGACATGTGTATCGATTGATTACTTCTAGAACGATTCTTAAAAACAACAATGAAAAAGTGCTGGGGACTACGTAAGGAATAAGGTGACCCAGATGCGTGTTTTTTTTAGTTTTATCAAGTTTCTGAAAGTGTGATTTTGCATCTGGAATTAGATAAATTGAAAAAATTATTCAAACTGATCCACTTCCGAGCTGTGAATTGTAAATAATAGTGTTTTGGTGAAGGTGACGATTGATATGAACATAATTTCCTCATGACTTCACAGAATAGAATAGTAGAGGGGCACAATTCATAACGCCGAAAAAGATAGCGACTAGTATATATAGGCTGGCACATTTTCATGAATAATCATTAGTTACACCTGTATCAACACTACACAAGCTGCTTTTCTTTGCATGACGAAAATAAAGACTTTGATTTTTACTTTTTTCTCCACCTAAACGGTGTTTCCTGAAGGTAAGAACAATAACATCTATATTTCGAACTTCATTTTTCTTTGCAGTGTATTTATTTCCTATTTAAAATCATTCAGGTGCGGCTTTTTCTCATAAAGCTCTGTGCCCTCTAAATCTACACTAGGAAAAAAGTTTTGTTTAAACTTGAGACATTTTTGTAACTTTTTTTTAAATTCCTTGTTACTAATTAGCTACTTCTACATAAAATGCATTAAAACATATTAATACTAAACTTTTAGCATAAATATACTGGATTGAAATCTCGCTACATTTTTTAGTTTTTTATCGACATTTTGTAAATTTTATGGAAAATTTTTTATTTTTCAACTGATAAGCTATTGCAAAAGCTTACACCAAAAACGTCCGCTAAATTTTAGCAAAATTAAAAAAAATATTTTCGGTTTTTCAAGCCCATTTTTGACACAAATAGCGTATTATCGAGGAGTCTCAAAAATCCACTTTTGCAAAAAATTACTTATTCGATTTGAATTCACCGTTGGATTATCTCACTTCGGCATGCAAAACACAAAAACGCATGTGTGTCAAAGTGCAAAAATCCAGTAACAAATAAAGATATGCAATATATTGTGTTGTTATATGTAAAAATAGTATTTAAGACTTTTTAGTAAGGAGGAATCCCAACAGATTTTAATTGCAGTACTTCATTCAAATTTTACAGTGATATCTCATAATTCGTTGTATCATATGAACAGACTGCCGTACTGGGCCTTTAGTGTAGTTTACATAGGCTGACTAAAGCGAAAGCGCTGGTGAAAGTGAAAGGAAAGAATGACGTAGATGTTTAAACGAGTATTTTATTAATCAAAATTGTTTATTTTAAAAGAATCAAAATCTCACTAAAAACAGTTCTAGAATGCAACAAAGTCCGCCAATGAAACACAATCCTTTTACCTAATCAACATATGTTTTATTTTGTTTTTTATATTTCATTAAGGGTTTTTATTTATAACGATCCTTGTAAAAAAAGGCCAGAGGTCTTATGATCAATAAACATTGTTAGTTATGATAGATATAACTCTCGCAACATTTTCAGAAAAAAATTTCCCACAAAAGTACCAAAAAGTAGCCTTAGTTGTACTTTTCGGTACATATGTTATCTTAAAATACAGAATGGTTCCATATCTCAATGTGATCACTCGCGACCTAGTAAAGCTCGAACACTGTTTCAATTTCACGCCGATTTGATCGTATTTTTTTCTTACTCAAAATTTATCATATATTTTTTTCAGTTTAAGATAAACATTTAAAAACTTTATTTGTGCCAAATATTTCAACTAAATTATAATTTGAATATTTTAATTTAATTTAATAAATTCTAGTCGACTGATTAGTTTCAAAGACATATTTGAAATATATAGCACACCATCTCCGGATGTCTGCTTGTGTTTGTCCACTATAATTTCCGGTTTTAAATAAAAAATCTTCTCTTAGTAGAAGTACGAATTAAACGCATTGAAATAAGGTTTTCCTTTATGTTATTTTATATATTGTTATAAAATATTAGATTTCAATTACATAATATTGTTGTAATTAATGATATAGCGTATAATATCTTCAGACACTTTGGCAAAAGATGGTGGCCCTCTTGAATTAATTATTCTTAAAAATCTGTTAAACATTATTTGCAAAATTAAATACCACTTCCCTGTCCTAATTACTTGTACAGATTCGGTTAACATGACAGTGGTCATTTTTTATTAACATATCTTTGGTTAATTATTTTTTATATTCTAAAAAGTTAATAACTCTTTGATATAAATTTTAATTTTTTTGGCATTAGCGATTGATTAACGATTTTTATTTAAAATCAATTAGAAAAAACTATTTGTAATCTGTTATTGAGGCAGATTAATTATAATTATACATAATTATAACATACTTAATGTCAGATTTATTTAGTATTTAAATAAATAGTTTGTGTAATATTTTCGTTTTTTGTCGAATTTTCTCTTAGAATTCATTTTTTAAAAGAAAAATTATTTTAATTTTACCCATGAATATTAGTGACATTTTTTCATTCTCATGAATGTTCTCAAAATTTCGAAAACGCTTCAAAATTATTTTTCAAAATCTTCATAAATCCTTATTTTGTATTAAATTTGTTAAAATCTTTTTATATGTTAAATTTTTCAAAAAAAATAAGTATTTTAAGCAAATTAAATGAATCATTAACCAAAAAAGCATATTTTTATCCGGTTACATTTTCAACCAAAAAAAGATGAAATTATTTTCAAACGGGACGAATTTTGAAAGAAATAGTTAAATCTTCATTTATTGAAGATTATTTTTCAAACAGACGATTACATTTGCAATCAAATAGGTGACATTTCTGCTAGGAAAAGATTTTTTAAACGTCTATTAAAGTAACTCATATGATTCTTAAAATTTTGAAAAGTCTTTCAAAATAAAAACCCGTTTTTCAGATCTTTTATATTTCTGCAAAATTTTTCGAAATATTATTAAATCTTCCAATACTTTGTTTGACATTTAGTTTTCTTAATAAGAATTCATTTATAATGTATACAGAAATGTTAGGAAACGTTTTTTTTCAAAATTTTCAAAATTTTCAAAAAGCTTTTTAATTAATTTTTGAAATCTTCGTAAACTTACATTTTCTTTTGATTTTAAAGGAAACTAAGTCTTACATTGCTTTAAATCTTTTTGAATAATTTGGATTTTTTAAAATTTCTTATTGAACTGTGCATAATGCGAAAAATTGCATTCTTTATTGATAATCTGGGAAATATATATTTTTTCTTTTCTTTGGTAAATCAAAATTTCTAAATGATTAATTTTATTTTACGATATGAATTATTCCTAAATGTTTATATAATTTATTAGTAGAAGAAAAATTTGAATGTAAGTGATTTTTAATAACGGAAAATAATTTTGTTCGTCACATTTTGCTACCACTCTATAATACACTGTAGTTATCGGTAAAAAAAAAGTAACGATAACAAAAATAAGATTTCTGGAAGTTTTATTTTTGAAAATTAACTTAAAAACTAGATAATTTGAGAATAAAAAAAAGGCTGAAAGATTTTAGGATTTTTTTTTTGGACAGAATTTTAAAAAGTTAAAAAATAATTTAAATCTTTAAAAAATTTCGAAACTTTTTGAACCATATTTAGATTGTTTGGAATTTCGAAAAAGAATGTAGAAGGTTAAAAAAATCAATTGAAAGTTTTTTTAGGATTGGAAAACTTAAAAAAAATATAATGAGTTTAAAAGATATTTACATGTATAAAAAATTTTTAAAATAATTTATGACTTAAAAAGGTTTTGAAAAATCTGAAATCAAATGTATGCTGTCGAATATTTTGCCAGCAAGTTTAGAAGCTTCTTAAAATTTTTTAAGTTTTTTTAGAAGTTATATATATTTCCTTAAAAATATAATAAAAAAATATATATTTCCTTGATTTATTATATTCAGCTAGAATTTTAAATTTTTCTAAGGAAATATAAATACATATTTTCTTCCAAAATTCTTATGAAGATTTTCAGCTTCCTGTCAAAATCTTTGACAATATACGTATGGTTATAAAATTTTCAAAACCTTTTAAAGTCTTGAATTATCTTTTATTTTTTTATGCATGTAAATATTTCCTAAACTTATTAGAATTTTTTTTAAACTTTTCTAATTTTAAAAAAACGTGTACTAATTTTTATTTAACTTTCTGCATTATTTTCCTAAATATTGTTGATATTATAAACACATTTAATAAAAAATACATCAATCAGGCATTTTTCTGTAGGAAAATTTGTCTTTCTCTTTTGTGTAAGCTTTCTTAATTAGGAACTTCATGATAATTTTATGAAAATTCATAATTTTTTGTTCTATTTGCTAATTAAAAAAAAGACGAGTTTTGAATAAAAAAAAGTTCGCAATTTAAGCCAAGCAGTTAAATGTTGGAAACCATTAACTTTTAACCAAATACTTTAAGTGTCTACCATACTGTTGAATGCTCAATCAAACAAGATTATTTAGAACCAAAAAATTGCATTATTAACCAAAAAGAGTGAATTTTCAACCACAAAGATACATTTTAAACCAAAACAATTTTTAGTAAAATACATGAATTTCCAACTAGAAGAGATCGATTTTCAATGAAAAAATTAATTTTAAACCAAAAATGTAAAAGTTACATTTTCAGTTTGAAACATTAATTATCAAAGCAAAAAAAAAATTTCATCAAAATACTTACATTTTCAACATAAGAGATCAATTTTCAACAAAAGAATTCATTCTAAAAAGATTATTTTTGACACGAAAGCCTAATTTTATAAAAATCAAATAGTTCAATTTTTGACCAAGAAAATTTACACTCTACCAAAAAATGCGAATTTTTAACCAAGTATATAAATTTTCAATAATATTGTTGAATTTTGAAGCCATAAAAACGAATTGCATACATCTAAAACGGCTAAGTTTTCAACCCGAAAATATGGTTTTCCGAAAAAAAAATTAATTTTCACCAAAAAGTTGAATTCTAATATAAATTATTTAATTTTTATCAGAAAAAGTTATTTTCAACTAATTTGAATTCTTTCCTACCAAATTTTTAAATCATTAAACAAACCAGATAATTCTAGACCTAGGCAGTTGCATTATTTATATTATAATAATCTTTACATATACATATATATATATATATATATGTATATATATATATATATATATATATATAAAAGAATTATTAATTATTTAATTAAATTTTATGAAAAAATTTAAAGTTGAAATATTTTTCAGCGAATACGCTGAAGTTGCTTACGAAATCAACAAATAATGTCTTGATTCTTTCTTGCGATACTTTGCAAATTCACAAGAATTATTAATTGTTAAAAAAATTTTGATAAAAAAATTCAGAGTTTGACTTATTTCAGCGAATAGACGGAATTTGCTGACGGTATCAACAAATAATGTCTTGACTCTTTTGTGCTATACATTGCACATTTACAAGAATTACGAATTATTTCAACAATTTTGATGAAAAATTTAGAGTTTGACTATTTTTCAGCGAATAGGCTGAAATATGAATACAGATTTAACAAATAATGTCTTGACCATTTCCTGCAATAATTCGCACATGTACAAGAATTAGGAATTATTTGAACAATTTTCCTAAACAAAATCAGAGTTTGTCTTTTTTTTAGCGAATATCCTCAATCCGTTTACGGAATCAACAAATAATATCTTAACTCTTTTATCTGATACCTTTCAAATGGAAAACAATTATTAATTATTTAAACAATTTTGATAAAAAAATTCAGAGTTTGACTTTTTTTAGCTAATAGCATGAGTTTGTTTACGAAATCAACAAATAATGTCTGGGCTCTTTCATGCGTCACTTTTCATATATATGAGAATTATTAATTATTTAATTATATTTTATGGAAAAATTTAAAGTTGAACTATTTTTCAGCAAATAGGCTGCAGTTGCTTACGAAATCAACAAATAATATCTTGAGTCTTTCATTCTATAGTTTGCAAATTTACAAGAATTATATATTATTTAAGCAATTTTAATGAAAAAATTCATAGTTAAGCGATTTTTTATCGAATAGGCTGAATTTGATTACAGAATCAATAAATAATGTCTTGACTCTTTCATGCAAAACTTTTCATATTTACAAGAATTAATAATTATTTAAACGATTTTGATCAAGAAATTCAGAGTTTGAGTTATTTCAGCGAATAGACTGAATTCGCTTACTGAATCAACAAATAATATCTTGACTCTTACCTGCTATACTTTGCACATTTACAAGAATTACGAATTATTTCAACAATCTTGATGAAGAAATTAAGAGTTTGACTATTTTTCAGCGAATAGACTCAATTTTTATTTTAGATTTAACAAATAATATCTTGACTATTTCATCTGATACTTTTCAAAGATAAAACAATTATTATATATTTGGACAATTTTGATGAAAAAATTCAGAGTTTGACTTTTTTCAGCGAATAGGCTGATTTTGTTTACGGAATCAACAAATAATGTCTCGACTCTTTCATTCAATAGTTTGCAAATTTTCAAGAATTATATATTATTCAAACAATATCAATAGAAAAGTTTAGAGTTTAACTATTTTTAAGCCAATAGGCTGAATTTAGTTACAGAATCAACAAATCATGTCTTGGCTATTCCATGCAAAACTTTGCATATTCACAAGAATGACTAATTACTTAAACAATTTTCATAAAAAAATATAGAGTTTGAATTTTTTCCTCAAATAGACTAAATTTTTTTACGTAATCAACAATGTCTTGACTCTGTCATGCGATACCTTTCAAATTCACAACAATTATTAATGATTTAATAATTTTGATGAAAAGATTCAGAGTGTGACTCATTTCAGCGAATAGCATGAATTTGTTTACGGAATCAACAAATAATGTCTGGGCTCTATCATGCGTCGCTTTATTACATTAATTATATATAATAATATAAGATATATATAATTATATTATATATACATTATATATATACATATTATATATTATATATATTATAATTATTATATATAATATATAAAAAATATAATTATATAAGAATTATTAAATATTTAATTAAATTTTATGAAAAAATTTAAAGTTGAACTATTTTTCAGCGAATACGCTGAAGTTGCTTACGAAATCAACAAATAATGTCTTGACTCTTTATGCGATACTTTGCAAATTCACAAGAATTATTAATTGTTAAAAAAATTTTGATAAAGAAATTCAGAGTTTGAATTATTTCAGCGAATAGACGGAATTTGCTTACGGCATCAACAAATAAAGTCTTGACTCTTTCCTGATATACATTGCACATTTACAAGAATTACGAATTATTTCAACAATTTTGATGAAAAAATTTAAAGTTTGACTATTTTTCAGCGAATAGGCTGAATTTGATTACAAATTTAACAAATAATGTCTTGACTATTTTCTGCAATAATTCGCACATGTACAAGAATTAGGAATTATTTGACCAATTTTCCTAAACAAATTCAGAGTTTGTCTTTTTTTTAGCGAATATCCTCAATCCGTTTACGGAATCAACAAATAATATCTTAACTCTTTTATC
>JAUELO010462808.1:0-12361 GCA_032357855.1 Amphibolips quercusostensackenii
CGTACTCGCCAGATTTGGCACCGTGCGACTTTTTTTTGTTTCCGAAGATAAAATCTGCTTTGAAAGGGACCCGATTTAAGTCGATAAAAGTGGTAAAGCAAAAAACGGCAGAGCTCCTGAAGGCCCTCACCAAAGAAGATTTCCCTTTAGTATACAATAAAACCATATGCTTCTAAAAATATATGAAAATGAAAAAATGTTTCTAAATGACTTCTAGCTTTTTTATGATTTTCACGTTATTAAATATGCAAGGTTTAAAAAATATACAAAATGAAGGGAATTGTTTTTGGGAAATTCCTAAACCGGCATTGGAGCTGTGTGTTTCTTTCTGATGAAATTTGGTATAGAAAAAACTGTATGCCATTAAAAATGCACGAAAAGTAAAAAATTTTTTTCTCATATATTTTGTCGTTTAAAAAAATGTAGGCAATGTTTTTATTATTTCTACATTTTTAAATATACGAGGATTTAAAAATACACAAAGTTTATGATCTTGTTTTGTAAAAATTCAAGTTAAAAACATTTTTTAATTTTTGAAGCCTCTTTTATCACTACATTTTAATGCGCCGATTATGAATATAGCGAAGAAAATTACCGTAAATGTTATCGTTCAAAAAACTAGTTTCCTAAAAAATACTTAAAATTTATAACCTTTTTATCAAAAATAAGTTGATAAAATTTGTTTGTTTTTATAGCCTCTTATATCAATAAATTTCATTGCTCTGCTCACGAATAATGCGAGGAAAATTCCTGCTAATGTTATTATCAAAAAAATTAATTTCTTAAAAATATATTAACTTGTTTATAATTACAAGTTATAAACATTTGTTTAATTCTGAATCTTCTTACATCAATACATTTGAATGCGCTAATTATGAATATGCCGGAACAAATTTTTATAAATGATATTCTAAAACAACTAATTTCCTTAAAAAATACTCAAAATTTATTAACTTGTTTTTAAAAACAAGTAAACAACTTTTTTTTCAATGCCTCTTATATAAATACATTTCAATGCGCTGATCACGAATATGGCGAAGAAAACTTCTGCAAATGTTTTCGTCAAAAAACCCTATTTCATAAAAAAAGAAACAAGAAGTTATTAACTTTCTTTGAAAACAAGTTTGTAACAATTTTTCTTTCAAGACTCTCATATAAATACATTTTAATGCGCTGATGACTAAAATGTTGACGAAAATTTCCGCAAACGTTATTGTCAAAAAAAAAAAATTAAAAAATGTATTAACTTGTTTTCAAAAACAAGTTTATAACATTTAATTTTTATTTTTGAAGACTCTTTTATCCATACATTTTAATGCAGTGATTGTAAAAATGGTGCGAAATATTTCCGCAAATGTTACTGTCGAAAAAAGTAATTTTTGAAAAAATGTAGAAATTGGTTTTAAAAACAATTAAATAACATTTTTTAATTTTTCAAGCCTCTTATTTCAGTACATTTCAATGCATTCATGACAAAAATAGTGAAGAAAATTTTTGAAAATGTTATTGTCAATAAATTAATTTCTTAAAAACAAATGTCTTAACTTGTTTTGAAAAACCAGTTAACAAAATTTTTTATTTTTTGAACCTTATATATTATTACTTTTTAAAGCGCTGATCACCGATATAACGAAGAAAAATTCCGCAAATGTTATTGTTAAAAAAGCCTCTTCCTTAAAAAAATAAAAAATAAATTTTTAACTTGTTTTTAAAAACAATGTAATAACATGTTTTTATTTTCAAAGCCTTTTTTATCAAAACATTTTAATCAATACATTTTAAATGTATTAAGTTGTTTTTAAAAACATGTTAACAACATTGGGTTAATTTTAAATCCTCATGAATTAATACATTTTAAGACCCTTATCAAGAATATGTCAAAGGAAATTTCCGTAAATTTTATTGCCAACAAATTTACTTAAAAAAAATATTTTGAATTTATTAACTTGTTTTCAAACACAAGTGAATAATATTAGTTTATTTTCAAAGCGTCCTATATCAATACATTTTAAGTCGCTGATTACGAATATAGCGAATAAAATTTCCGCAAATCTTATTGTCAATAAAGACTGTTTAAAAAAAATTATTAACTTGATTAAAAAAAAAATTTCATGACATTTTTATATTATTTTTAAAGCGTCTTATATCAATACATATTAATGCGCTGATCACGAATATGGCGAAGAAAATTCCCGCACATGTAATTTTCAAAAAAGCCTGTTTCTCAAAAAAAAGAAAGAAGGAATGATAAACTTGATTTTAAAAGCAATTACATGACATTTTTTTATTTTTGAAGCCTCTTATAGCAATACATTTTAATGCACTGCTTACAAATAGGGCGAAGAAGAAAATTTCCGCAAATGTTATTGTCTGAAAAACTAATTAATTAAGAAAAAATATTAGCTTGTTTTTAAACACAAGTTAATAAAATTTTTCTCATTCCTAAAATTTTCGAAATTTCTTTATAAGAGTTATGTGCATCTTTTAAATAAAATTAAGTAAACAATAACATTTTATGCTTTCTGAGAGTGCATGTTAACGAAAAAATACTTGTTGATACAATCTGGCGTTTTAAAAAGTTTAAGCGATTTTTGTGTTATCTTTACGCTTTTTAATATAAAAGTTTCACACATATAAAAAATTTATAAAATTGATTGAAAAAATTCCTAGTCTCAACTCAAATCTTAAGTTTAAATATTTTTTAAATTTCTGCATTGGAATTCTGTACATCTTTCCGATAAAAATTAGTATACAGTAAAAATTTTTGCCTCTAAAAAATGCATGCGTACAAAAAAAATGTAACCTAATGTCTTCCGTGGTTATTAACTCGTTTTAATACTTTTTTTATTGTTTCTCTACTATATAAATACCGAGAAATATATATTCTGACACACTTCTGCCAGTTTCTATTTCAAAAAAACGTAAGTGCTCTCAGTAGAAAATATATAAATTATAAAGGTACGTGCCGCAAATATTCTGAATTATAAAAATTAACTTTACTATATACAGGAAAGCTTCCTACAGTTGAGAATAAAACATACAGTAGATAATTATGAATTTGAGATAATTATGTATATTCTGACGTTATGGAAAATAAAAATTGTAGGTGCTAATTGCTTAAGATGCTGCTATCATTCTTATTGTAAATGGTTTTTTAATAATTGCAAGTAATACTCATCTGAAAATTTTGAGAATTCAAATTTTTTTGGGAAAATTTGAGCTAATTAGTTCAGAACTAATTTTTTTGTTAAAATTTTGATTCAAAATACAAATAAGTGAATGAATTTCAAAAACAAATAGTTTTCTTAAAATTGTTTAGAAATTATTTTTTCCCTCAAATGGGAAAATATCTGATCGCTGTAGGCTACTCAACCTACATCTCAGCCCAAGTTTACCAACCACTTGGAAGTATCGTAGTAAACCAAAAATTAAAATTATCTATAGATCAACTACTTATAAAATGCAGAAAAAGAGGAATTCTTGATAAAATGACTCAAAATCATTTTTTTTTGCTGTTCAACTTGCACATAATTTGGCACGAGACTAAGTGAAAGTTAAAAAAAAGAAACCCGGTAAATGACCTTGTTTGGGACAAACTCATTACCTATCGTTTACTCATGAATCCTTACATTCAAGTTATGTCAAATGATCGCGTTGTTACAATAAATAAATGTCTTCATGAAAAACTTCAATTGAATGGAAAAAAGAAAACTGATTTTGAAATTTCATTAACAGAATCATAAGCCCTTTTAGTCATAAAATTGTAAGTTGAGAGAAGCATATTGTTACTTAATTATTTATATTATTAAATGCATGTGATATGGAAGGCAACACTTATATTCCTTTGTTATTTGGGCTGAGAAAAAGTTAAAAAAGGTCTATAATAATTAGTACAGAACATGACTTAAAGAAGATGTCAATTGAATCATTTTTGTTTGGTGGAGGGAAATATTGGTTAATATATAAATCTATATGGTATATGAATTGATACATTATATTTTTTACTATTGTGTCAAAATAAGTTTCAAAAAGTACCTTTTTGATATATTATTTCCTTTAATAAGATTAATCGTTTGGCTCAACCCAGTTCCCTAACTTTCTCTTAGATCTTCCAATTTCTTCAACCACGTCACTCACTATCCACTGCCATCCAACATCCACCTTAGACATTCATCCACACTCAACTGTCAATCTTCCTCTCCTGCATAACTCTCTAATAAATGTGCCCATGACACTCCAATATCCTTTTTTGTACATCACAAACCCTCCTCATTGTTTTCCTCTCTTCCTCCCATTTCGAATTTTCCAGATTATCTCTCGTCTCCTTGATTTGAATTTCGCCCAAGCATACTTGTGCTATTCCGCTCCGCTTTCCCCTTTTTAGCTTCTCTTTAAACATGCAGGCTCTCTTACTTCGTCTAGTTACCATTTTTCCCTTCCTAACTCTTCCCTTATTATGTACCATGGACAACTCCAACTAACCCAACTACCCATCTCAGAAATCTCTCATGCATGCTTTCCACTTTTTTATGTTCCTTCCATTTCCAGATCTCCACTCCATAACATAAAACCGCCCAAACTACCGCATCAAACAACCAAACCCTCATACTCTAATCGTCACTGAACCTTCTCTTTTCTATACCCCATACTTACCCCATTACTTAACTCGCACATTCGATTCTTTTCCTTACCTGCACCTCGCTTCCCCCTCCTGCATCGAACTAAAAACCTAGGTAATATAACTCCTCCACCATTTACACTGTTTGCCCATTTATATTCTAAACGTAATCTATTTTGATCTTTTTACTTCTGTAGCACATTACCCTGGTCTTCTCTACGTTCACCGTCAAATGTTTTGCTCCCACGTACTCTTCGGAAATTCTCATCATTAGGTTCATACCTTTTTCATCATCTGCTAACAGAACTACGTCGTCTGCGTATGCTAGAGAGAATAGTTTGTTATTGCCCAAAACCGTTCCCCCTTTCCCTTTCTCTTTGAGCTCTTCCTCTAAATCTGCCAGCAGCATATTAAAAAGTAGCGAACTCAGCGGGCACCCTTGCCGTAGACCTCTTCCTGTCTATAAAAACCTCCCCTTTTTTCTTTTCTATTTTTACCCTTATCCTGGTTTCTGTAAAAGTTTCCTTTATCCTCTTGACTAAACATTCCTCTATTCCCTTCTCTTTTATTGCCTGCCATAGTACCTTTTTGTCTACCAAGTAAAACGCTGCTTTAAAATCAATGAACAGTGCGACTAATTTTCTTTTCTTCCTCTCTTAATTTCTGTTAGTTAAGTAGTTGAGTACGTAAATGTTATCTATAGTACCCATCCCTTTTCTAAATCTTGTCTGATTGTGTGCTATACTTTCTTTTTCTTTTATTTAATTCTCTAACCTTTTTCTTAAAATTTCCGTATATATTTTATAGAAAACTGGCATGAGAGTAATCCCTCTGTACTCCTCTACCTTCTTGCCCACCCATTTCTTGACAAGCGGTGCCACTAACCCTGTAGTCCACTCTTCCGGCCACCCTTCTTCTCTTGTTTCTTTCTTCTCTATCTATTGCCTCATTCACTTCTTCTCTTGTTATTTCGTTCTCTTCCACCCTTTTTTCTTTGTCTTATCCTTCTGTTTTCTCCCTTGATCCTATTTTGCTGTTCCCTTAAAATAATCCGTCCACTTACCTATTTCTATTTCTTTATTCACTCCCTTAGTTTCCTTCCTTTTCCTATTGAGCACATCCTGCATCCTACCTTCTTTGATCGCTTTTTCTGCTTCTTACTTCTATTTCTCTTTTCTTTCTTTGCCTTTCCCTTTCCAGCATCGTATCATGTTCTCCCTTTTTTTCCTGATGTACTCCGCCTTCTTCACTTCCTCTTTTCTCCATTTTCTCACATACTCTTTTATTCTCTCTTTATTCTTCCTGCATTCCTCATCCCACCAGTCTCTCTTTTCCTCTTCTCTTTCTTCTTTTGTACCTATTTTATTTCTTAACTTCTTAATGGACCCCTTTAGTTTTTCAATCAGCCGCTCTACTCATTCCTCTTGTTTCCTTCTCCCCCTCTTTTTTTCCTCCCTCTGCCCCGTATACTCACGCCACCTTTTAGTGTTGATATTACCGGCAAGTGCTCAGAACCTATCTCATTCTCAACCTTCATACTCCTTATCATATTTCTAACTCATTCTTCTGCAAGAATGTAGTCTATTACTGTCTCATCCTTACCTATAAATGTAATCTCTTCTTCCTCATCTCCTTTTATATTGCCATTACATATAAACCATCCTGTTTCTCCTATCACTTCAAGTACCATCTTCACCTTTCGGTATATCTCTTTATGTTTAGAGCTCATTATATAGGCCTCCTTTTCTTCATTCCAAATCCCTCCCAATGTTTGCCAATAAAGGTATTCAAATCACCTTCTATCAAAACTAACTCATACTTCTTTTCCTCCATCCGCCTTTTTATTACTCTCTAAACTTCCTCTTCTCCTTTTCTTCTATACACAAAAACTACCGCTATTTTGACTTTTCCAACTATAATCGTTCTTACCAATCGTTCAATCCTTTTCCTCCCTATCGCTATCTCCCTTTTTTATCCCTTTTACTGATAATTCTTTTCTCACCCCTGAGATCATACCGCCCATCCCTCTCGCTTAAAAATGTTCCTTTCTTGCTTCTTGCATCGTCCACACATAACCCCAGGTTTCACTCATCATAATAACATCCCACTTTTGTAACTCCCCCTAGAATCCTTTATTCTTGTTCTTTAATCCTGACACATTCCAGAAAGCTATTTTCACATTTTTTTATTCTCTTCCCTCACCTATCCTTCTCGCTTTTCTTCTCTCCTGTCTTTTGTAAACCCCTCTGTTTGGGTTCTAGACGCTTTTGCCTCTTAACTTTTCTTACCTTTCTTCATTCTTTTTTCTCTTTGCCTTAATTCTTCTACTTCTTCGTCCCAGAACTATTCCTCCCCATTTATCCATATCCTGTCTCTCCCTATCAATACCATGTGCCCCTTTTTTCTCTCTACCTATGCCCTCTGCTATATTTGCCATCTCCTTTTCCTCTCTCTCCATGTCAAGTCTTTTACAATTCTTTCCCTTCTTTCTCTTAATAATTTTTTTTGCTCCATAATTTCCTTTTTCTCCTCACTCCCTACTTTTACTAGAAGCATTCCTTCTTTTTCTTCCTTCGTTCCTCCCATTCTCTTAATACCTTCTACATTTACATGAACTCCAATATCCTAATATTTTCTGACGTTCTTAAAACATTTTAGTGAGTTTTGCATTATTTTGACATTATTCGATATGTGAGGTTTAACAAATAAAAAAAATTTATGAACTTGTTTACGAAAAAATGCTTAACTTTTAGCGAATTCATGTGTTCATTATATTTTTAGTTAACAATTTTGTTATTTGTTTGAAAATTCAACAACGTTGTAAGAAAGTTTTGTTAAAAAACTTTTTTTTTTAATTTGTCTTTTAAGTTTAATACTACGTCTGTTGTAGTAGAGATTTAAACTTTTTTGATATGAATGTAACTGTTTGCTTAAAAATTAATCTCCTTTAAAGGATTCAACTATTTTGTTGAACTACTTTAATAAAAATTATTTTTTTGATCGGATGTTCATCCCTTTGGTTAAAATGTAACTATTTTGTTGCAGATTTGCTTCCTTTTTTGTTTAAAATTAATTTTTTTAACTGAAAATGTAACTTTTTCACTTTTTGTTCAAAATTTATGTTTTTAGTTGAATATTTGTCTTTTTTGGATGCATTTAACTATTTTTTATTGAAAATTAATATTTTTTTCTGTTAAAGTATCAACTATTACATTATTCGTCAAAAATTCATCCTTTTTTTTAAATTAAACTACTTGGTTAAGGGTCGAAGTACTTAATTAAAAAATCAATTTGGTTAAAAATTTATCCCTTTGGTCAAGTTGAATTAATTTGTTAAATTTTTGTTTGTTTCAAGGTTCCGCTCTTTGGATAAAATGTAATTTTTTTAATGACAATTCGTTTTTTTTTGTTTAAAATTAATTTTTTAAACTGAAAATGGAGCTATTCCATTTTCGGTTAGAAATTCATCTTTTGAAGTAGAAAACAAAATCTTCTTGGTTCGACATTTTCTTTTTTTGTTAAAAATATAACTATCAGACAGAAATTTTGTCCTCAAAGTTCGAAAATTTGTATACAATTTTTGTCTTATCTGAAAAATCTTCATTAGTTGAAAATTCATCTGTTTGATGAGAAAATTCATCATTTTAGATCTAAATTCATCTGGTTGGTTTAAAATTTGTCTATTTTAGTAAGAATTTGTGTTTTATGTTAATAATAAATTTCTTTACTAGAAATTTGAACTTTCCATTTTTGGTTAAAAATTTATGCATTGATGTAAAACTTGAACTTTTTCGATAGAAAATTCACATTTCTTCCAAAAAATTCGTATTTTTGATTGAATTTACCTGTATATTTCATTTTCAATAAAATATTTTTTTGGCTGAGGTATTAACAATTACATTTTTTGTTAAAAATTCATTTTTGTTGATGTTGGAGAATAATTTCTTTAGCTGAAAATTCATCTCTTCTGTCGGAAGTTAAATTCATCTTTTTTGAAAGAAAAATAATGATATTGGCTTGAAATTTTCTCTTCTTTGGACAAAAAATCTTTATTTTTTAAAATTCGTGTTTATGAAAAATTCATTATTTTATTAAAAACTCATCTCGTTAGTTACAAATTTTACTATTTTGTTTAAAGTTCGATTTTTTATTGAAAATTTATCTTTTTTTGTTAAAAGTTAAAATGTTCAATTTTTTGCTGAAAATTTATCTCTTTTAGATACAAATTTAACTTTTCGGGTTTGGTTAAAAGTTTAATTATTTTCTTGAAAAGTCGTTTTTTGCTTTAAAGTTAAACTATTTGGATGTAAATGCAACTGTTCGTTTAAAAATATATTTTTTGTTTCTATGCATCTAAAAACGTTTGGAAGCTAAAAAAAGGTTTCTTCATATTTTTTGGCGTTTCAAATAAAAAAAATTCAAGTACTTTTTTATTGCTTTTACACTATATTACAGACACATATTGTGAAACATTTTTTTTAAGTTCCCGTTCTGAAAAAACAATAGCGCACTAAAAAAAATTACAAAAATTATAAAGGTGCGTGCTCGTACATTTTTTAAAGTTCAGTAAGGGTTCGAGAAAGTTTAAAGATATCAGGAAAATTCAGAAGTTATAAAGAGAATTAAAATATTTAAAACTGAAATATTTACGAGAATTTTATTATTTAAATTTTTTTCAAAAATTCTCCAAGTCCTAAATGAATTTTAAACTGCCTTTTTGGTTCATTATTTCATGTTTTTTGGTAGAAATATCATCTTAAGTTAAAAATTATTCTCCTTTGAATGCGCATCTCTTGGAAAATTATTTTTTGGGGCAAAAATCTAAATATTTTGTTTTAAAATTCAACAATTTTGTTAAAAATTTGACTATTTAGTTGAAAATTAACTTTCTTGTCGTGGATGCATATTTTCGGGTTAAAAATTCAATTGTTTTGTGAAAAATATTTTTTTTGGGTTCAAAATTCAACCATTTTGTTGAATGTTCGTCTTTAAGAAAAAATTCAACTATCTTAGTCAAAAATAAAAACTTTTTTTAAAAAAATTTAATTTTCGCCTTTAAATTTTAGAATTTGGTAGAACATTCATTTTAAATATTCGTATTTATGGGTTAAAAATCCGGTTATTTTGTAGAAAATTTCTTTCTTCGGTATTAAATATTTAAATATGAAATTAAAAATTCTTATTTTTAGGTTAAAAAATTCATTTTTTGTGTGTCAAATGTTAAACTTTTTTGGTTCGAAATTAAACTATTTCATTGAGAATTTGTCTTTGGGTTGAAAATTTAATTATCTGATTAAGAAGTCATTTTTTGGTTGAAAATGCATAATTTGGGCTAAAAGTTACACTATTCGGTTAAAAATTACCTTTTTTTTTATTAAAAATTCATATTTTTTTGGTTAAAAGTTCCATTATTTAGTTTAAAATGAACTTCTTTGTTCAAAAATTCATATTTTTCTGTCATCAATTCAATTCTTTTGTAAAAATTAATCTTTTTTTGGGCATTTCGCGTATTGCCCAACGGAGCTTGGGCAAAGCCCGAAATCTCCTTTCACTTCGGATTTTGACCAACGACATTGGGCACTTCGCGTATTGACCGGGCAGTACCCGAAATGCTCGGCCGTCGCGCATTGCCCGTAACATACACAGAGAGACTTTTGATATCAATATTTGCTTTATTATATACCCAGGCCCGGCAGATAATGTGGGTATGGTGGGTGGCTGTACACACACGAAAAATTCTGAGTATGTAAAATACCTACTCAGAATATAACGCCTTTTTTGGAAAACGGATTACTTTTGAACGTCACTTACATGAATATTATGGATTTTCTATTTTTGAATTTACCGCGAAGAACACAAGCGCTTCGTGTATGCGCATCGCATAAACAGCATCCCTAACTTTTCGTCTGCTCTTTATTGTTATCCTTTTCTA
This sequence comes from Amphibolips quercusostensackenii, assembly GCA_032357855.1. Classification (NCBI taxonomy): domain Eukaryota; kingdom Metazoa; phylum Arthropoda; class Insecta; order Hymenoptera; family Cynipidae; genus Amphibolips; species Amphibolips quercusostensackenii. Next base: position 10,551 of record JAUELO010462808.1, read on the forward strand.
ACCAGTCAGCTGCCGAGCTGATGTGCGCGATTTGAAAGAAAAAAGGACGTTTTTTGGCTGAACCTGGTGTGAGTTGGATCATGAGCATAATTCTTCTGCTGTTACTCACACGATCGCATAGGCTGCTACATGTGCTACATACCTATGAGCTTGTAAAGACGTGCGTGTCGTCTGATCCCATGCCCATTGTAAAGTACGGGCGAGCCCAGATTATGGAAAAAGAAGTATGAGTAAAAATGGAACAGAAGTGAAAACGTAGAAAGTGAAAGGGGCAGATAGATGAATTTGTTGTGCGACTGAAAAGAAAAAACGAAGAGAGCGTGTATGATGCTGTTAAGAAAGCAATGCGAGGTAGGGAAATCCACAACATCTTTGGAAACTGAGTTTACTGGAGCCTGAGAATGGCTTCCGAAAATTTGACAGCGAAAGAGTATTACATTGGATTCTTTTCAACTCCGGATACTAAAGCGAAAACCTTGTTTAACCTCGTCCAAGAAATTTTTGTCAAATCCAAGTTGCCACTGTCAAAACTCAGGGGCCAGTGTTATGATGGAGCCTCTAATGTTTCTGAAAAACTCTCAGGATTACAGGCGCGTATTCTCGAAGAAGAGTCTCGAGCGTTATTTGTGCACTGCAATGCTCATAATCGGAATCTCGTTATCCAGGATGCAATTGAAAATGTTTTATCAATAAAAGAACTCATTGAAACAGTAAAAGAATTTATCAACTTTGTTAGAGACTCGCCCAAACGCGATGCACAGTTTAAAGACTTGCAGACTGAAGCAGAAAAAGAGGGGGAATATAATCTACCTGCTCTTGCAGCTATTGTCCGACCAGGTATTAAATAAGAATAAAAATTTCAATTAAAAATGGTTCAGATTTATATACATTTTATTTTTAATTTGACAGAGGATTACTACGAATTAAATCTTTGTAAACTGTTCCAAAAAATTACGTACAACTAATGCAATTTTTTAATGATCGTTCTGTGGACCAGAAAATCGACAGTGCAATCTCAGCCAAAGCGTCTTGGTTTTACGATTATATGGAGTCTTGAGTGCGTGTTTTATTTGATAATGATGATTAAAATTGTTGATTGCGTAGAAACATCAAACAAATATCTGCAAAAGTTGAATCTTTGTGTCATCAAATCATACGAAAAAGTTGGAGCAGTAACTGGCGTTTTAAGCGCTTCTCGTGTCTAAATTTCAAGAATTTGGAAAAAAAGCGTTAAAGCAGCTGTTGACCTTGAAGTTAATGAACCTCGAATTCCGCGTCAACGAAAAATCCAGAAACGTCTCGATCCAGGTAAAGCCACAAACTTTGAATTCAAAACTCCACAAGATTTTTTCAGAAAATCGTACTTTGAAGTTTTCGAACAATTAATTGAATCGCTGAAAAGTCAATTCGAAAATGATTCTGTAGGATTTTTCAAATTGTTGTAACGATTTGCAATTGGCCAGTCCACAGATATTGATATCATTGTGAAATATTATGAACATGATTTCGACCAAGATCGTTTGCTTAGCGACAGCGATATGTTTTTGAAACATTCAAAAAGGCAATATTAACAAGCGAATAATTTGAGAGAAATAGTGGATTTTTTGAAAAAATACGAATGGACAAGAGGGCTTATCCCAAAGTTTGCGCGCTTTGTTCGTCTGTTTATCACGATTCCAGGGTCATTCTGGTCAAATGAACGAAGTTTTTCTGTTCTCCGTCGACTCAAAACCTATTTGAGGTCAACAATGATGGAGGGTCATCTTAATAATATTGCTATTCTACATGTTTATCATTACATTAGCCCCACC
>JAUELO010462828.1:0-12359 GCA_032357855.1 Amphibolips quercusostensackenii
AATTTTCTACCAAAAGACTTATTTTTAAAAAGTTACATGAATTTCATACTAAATAATTAACTTTTATCTAAAGAAGATAAAATTGCAACTAAATATTTGCGTTTTCATCTAAAGGTGATAAATTGTTAATCAAATAGTTAGTTTTTTTACTGAAAAAGATCAATTTTCTATTAAAATTCAAACAGTTAAATTTTTCATTAAAAACTTATATTTGATCCAAAAAATTAATTTCTAAGAGAATAGTTAAATTTTTTAACCAAATAGTTCAATTTTTATCTAAAGATGATTGTCATCTTTATTTAAAAAATTAATTTCCCAGAGCAAAAAACCTATTTTTAACAAAATAATTAAGTCTTTAATCAAAAAAATAAATTTTCCAACCACAATGTTTTACCACCAGTTACGAAATTAAATTCTGACAAATAAGTTCAACTTACAACCAAATAATTAAATTTTCTATAACAAAGAGGAATTTTTAACCAAGAATATTAGCTTCCTAGAAAAAGAGAAAAATTTCCAACAAATACATTTTCTTAAATAAAGAAAACAAATTTTTGCCCACAAGTAGAACAGTGCAATTTTAAATTACAAAAACATATTTAAAAAAAAACGAATTTTCAACAAAACACTTAAATTCTTAACCAAAAAAGGGAATTTTCTACTAAAATAATGAATCTGCAATTAAAATATTTAAATTTTCAGTCAACAAATTAACTTCTCACTAAAAGAAAACTTATTTTTAACAAAATAATTAAATCTCTAACCAAGGAATCCATTTCCAATTAACTAGATAATATTTTAACTGAGAAGAATAACTTTTTAATGAAAAATGGAGTAGTTAAATATTTAGTGAAAAAAAATTATTTTCAATTCTAAAAATATTTTACCAAAACTAATTTTTTACCAGAAAATGAATTTATACCAAACTAGTTCAACTTTTAACCAAGTAATGGAATTTTTTTAACAGTTAAATGAAAAAAAACAAGTATCTATTAAAATAGATTTATTTTTAACCAGAAACACAAATTTTTTCAAGAGTTTAACTTTCAACACAAAAAGGACTAATTTTTTAACAGAAAATTTTAATTTTCAACTGAAAAAGTGACTTTTTCACAATATTGTGGGAATTTTAACCAAATAATAAAAATTTTAACAAAAGAAGAAAAATTTTCATTTAAAAATATAATAGGAGACTTTTTAATAAGAAAGAATTAACTTTTAACCTAAAATAGTTGGAGTCCTAAACAAATAGATTAGTTCTCTACCAAAAGAAATGAATTTTTAAACTAAAAGTACAAATCTTCAACCAAAAAAAGATTTTTGAGTCGAAAGAAAAAAAAAATTAACCAAATTTTTGAATTTTTTTTTAAATATTAAAATTTTTAATCAAAAAATAAAATTTTAAACGATAAAAGATGAATTTCTAACCAAAAATATAATGGTAGACTTTTCAACCATTTGTCAACCATAAATTGTTGCATTTTCATCCAGAGATGAAATTTCAACCTAATTGATGAATTTTCAATTGAAATAAATAAATTTTCAATAAACAAAATTAAATTTCAACCAACAAAAGCGAATATTGATCTCGCGAAATTATTTTGTTTGGGAATTTTCAAGCTCTTAGCCCCCTCCCCCCACCCTATATTTTTATATTTTGAAATCAATAGAAAAAAAATTTAAAGTAAATAATGAGGAATAGGTAAGAGCAGTTGGTTAGTAAATGATTTATAAACTTCTCATTAGTTAGTTAATAGGAAAATTATATTCAATACAATCCACACAGAAACTTTAAAAAATATTTCAATTTTCTAGTATTATTTATTTGAGATAATGGCAATGGACTATAAGAAATCGTTTAAATAATTATTTTTGTTAGTGTGTAATTATTATTATTTGTTTATAACTGAAAAGCTAAACAAAAGCTTAAGAATGTAGAATAAAACTGTACATTTGTAGGATAATTTGAAAAAAGAATTTTATAAACAATAATAAATTATTGCTTATTTTATTATCTCACCATAACTAAAGAGTCAAGGAAAAGTTAACGAATTTCGAAAATCCCTTTTTTCTACGTTTATTTTAAGAGTAAATAGCTATAAACAAGAATAAATTGTTTAACGAATGTTGAAATATCACATTATTATTATTAGAAAGTAATGCTGAAAAATCGCAAAAAATAAAATAAAATAAATTCTCTCAAATGTTTTTTTGGGACCCTATAAAAGAGTTTTACTTTCATTCATGAATTTGAACTTTTTGTCAGATTACTGTTTGAGTCATTACTTTTTTGTTTTTTTTTTACATCCGGGACTTTTAAAATCCATCGAAATCATTTCATGCTCTTTCAGTATGTAACAAGAGAAATCTGGATTATATTTCACAAAAACGGAAATTCATTAAAACCTCGTCTTCTCCGAAAACACCCTACTCTTAATTAACCAAGCAATTTTTTTTAAGCTATAAGTTTTTAAGAGTTTTAGTATATGTCATCTCAAATGGATTTTTATGCCCTACAAATCGAGTTAATTAACTTTTAACGTATATATTGGACAGAAGCAACAATTTAACAAATTGTTTAACAAAATCGTTTCAATTTTCACTTTCGTATTGATAAACAAAATTTGCACAAGTCTCACTGAGTAGAGGGTTTCAATATTTCATGAGAAACATTTGAAAAATCGCTAAAAAAAATTGCTCGATATATTTTATTCCAGCATAGACGGCAACCTTATTCGTGAAGTGGTTGCGTGCAGTTTTACTCAGACGCCAGATTATGGTCTTACATTAGTAGAAGAATTGGTGCTTTGTGGGACAATATACGTATTTGTGAATTTTTTTAGTTACTTATTCCTTCTGAAATCACCAACACCTAGTCAACTCTTCACAAATATAATTACTTAAGCATTTTATTATTTTTAAAAACATTATTCTTTTAGAATGATAAAAAGTTGCGGTTTTCTCTGGCATATAAGCACAGGTCTGACAGAGTGTAGGGGTTCAGTATTAAAATTTTTTTTTTTAATTGTGAAGCTTATGAAATTTTGCTGAAAGTAGCCCCCACAAGAATTATATCTGACATTTTCAAAACGATATTTCATGTGAGACGTCTTAAAAGTTAATTAGAGAATTTTTTAAATTTTGTACCTCGACTTCAAATCGTGGTATGACTTAGGATTCTTCTCTCAAGAATATGAAATTTACAGGATCTAATCTTTGATTTTGTATCTTGAATTCAAGCCTAAAAAACTTTAAAAATATTAAAGCATTATTGAGATATGACCAAAAATGTCCAAGCGTATCTGCGTCGAGTTTCAGTCGGCTTAAGCTGCTGTCGGTCGGCCAGGACCTTGCGTTATCAGCCGACTGAAACTTGACGCAGGACGCTTGGATACTTTTGGTCATATCTTATAAATTTGTCAACATTTTCAACATTTTCTTAACTTTACTTACAGACAGGATTTTAAAAAATACATTCTTCAAATCTTAAGTTTTTATTTCTAATTTCCTAGGCAAAAATACGAGTTGAATACGAGGTACAAAATAAGAAAAATTCTTGTACTCGAAAAAAAAATTTTTAATGTGATACTTCTTCATAAAGAAGTCAAAATTCTCTCTGCTAGGGCTCATTTGACACAAAATTTTATGTTCTTTCTAATTGTATGAATAAAAATTTCTACCTCTATTTTTGACCGAGTTATAGTGTTTTAAAACCAAAACAACAAATTTTTTAAGAGAAAGTTGAATTTTTTATCCAAAAGGACGAATTTTTTAGACAAAAAAAATTAATTTCAAATAAAACAGTTAAATTTACTACAAAATAATAAATTTTTAACAAAACAGTTAAATTTTTAGCAAAATGATTACAATATCAAGAAAATAGTAGAATTTTCAACTAGAGTTATAGATTTTTAACAAAAAGATGCACTTTTTAACAAAGAAGTTTAAATTTCTACCAATTAGCTTGATTTTCCATGGAAAATAATAATTTTCAAAGAAAAATATTCAATTACTTTTTATAATTTAATTTATTCAATTCTTAACGAAAAGTGTAATAGTTGATATTTTAACCAAAAACACATTTAAAATTCAAATAAAAGAGTTGAATTCAACCGTGAAAGATAAATTTTCAACAAAATAATTGAATTCTTGACTAAAAAATATTATTTTTTATCGAAACAGTTGCATTTTTAACCGAAAAAGATGAAATAGCTACCGAAAAGAGATGAATATTCAAACCAAAAAGAAAACATTTTCATAAAAGATTTAAATTCTTCACCAGGAAATGTTTTTCTTTCAATAAAAAAAAAAAATTAATTAAATTATTTAATTTTTGAATCAGAAAGGCAAAATCTCAATAAAAAATGTTGAATCTTGAACCCAAAAATACGAGTTTTCAACCCAAAAAGACGATATCACAACAAAACAGTTAAGTTTAAAGCAAAACAAATGAATTAGAAATTAAAAACAATTAATTAAAAAAATAATATTAATTTTTAGCAAAATGTTTGATATTAAACCAAAGGTGTAAGCATTTAACAATTAAAATGAATTTTTAAACAATTAGTTTAACTTTTAACCTAGGAGTTAAATTTTCTATGAAAAGAATATAATTTTAATCCAGAAAGACGATATTCCAATAAAAAAGTTAATTTTTATAGCCAAATAGATAAATTTCAAACCTGAAAACGATCTATTTTTAAACCAAAAATGAAATAGTTGAATTTACAGCTTAAATTTTTATATTTATCCAAAAAAAAATTATTTATAAGAAAATAGTTTAATTTTTAACCAAAAATGTATGTATTTACATAAAAAATTAATTTTTAACGAAGAAGTTCAACTTTCATTCAAGCATTTGAAATTTCTCTAAAGAAGATTAATTTTTTGCCAAAAAGGACGAATTTACAACAGAATACAAAAATTGTGGATTAAATAATTAAATTTCAACTAAAAAAGATCAATTTTAAAACAATAATGAAACAGCTTAATTCTTAAATAAAAAAATGTTTCTTTGTATTCTCTTCATATTTGTCCGCAGACCTTTTTAAATTAACGATTAAAAATTAACAACTGTAATTTTAAAACCGTAAATTCTCTTTTGTTAAAGCTCTTTCTTGAAAATTAACTTGTTTATTTTCAAGCTAATTTTTTACAACTCAAACAAAAAATACAAATTTTATCAAGAAATAATTACAACAAGTATGTAGATCTTTTTTAGGTGAACAACTTTTCTTATTAATTTTTTGCTATTATTTTTTGCTAATTTTTGAATTAAAAATGTGCTCGTTGTATCTTTTTATATTTGTGCACAGACCTTTCAAGATTAACGGTCAAGCATCAACAACTGTAATTTGGTGATTGTGAATTCTCTTTTGTTAAAGCTTTTTGTTAAGAATTAATTTCGTTATTTTCAAGCTTATTTTTTACGACTCAAACCAAAAATACAAATCTTATCAAAGAAAAATAAAAACAAATTTGTAGATCTTTTTTGGGTGAACAGCTTTTGCCTATTAATTTTTTGCTATTATTTTTTGCTAATTTTTATATTGAGAATGTGCTCTTTGTATTTGTTTCATATTTGTGCACAGACCTTTTAAGATTAACGGTCAAGCATCAACAACTGTAATTTGGTGATTGTGAATTCTTTTTTGTTTAAGCTTTTTGTTGAAACCTAATTTGTTTATTTTTAAGGTTCTTTCTTACGATTTAAACAAAAAATATAAATCTTATCAAAAAATAATTAAAACAAATTTGTAGATCTTATTGGGGTAAACAACTTTTGCTTATTAATTTTTTTTGTACTTCATGCTGTTTTTCCAAAAAATTCTATTTTTTTATTGGTAATGTTATTTTATACGATTTCAACAAAAACTATAATTTCCATGAAAAAATAATTAATCATGAATTTGTAGTTCTTTAATGGATAAACGACTTTTGCCTTGTCATTTTCTTCTTAGCATGCGTCGTTTGTCAAAAAATGTAATTTGTTATTATTATTATGTTTTACAAATAAAACAAAAAGTACGTGTCAAATAAGATAATAATTCATAACCAATCTGTATTTCTTCCTTAGATGAACGACTTTTGTCTATTAATTTTTTTTCATTCTTTTTGTCGTTTTTTCACAAAATTTTTTGTTTTTATTTTTAAGGTTCTTTTTCAAAATTGAAACCAAAACTACGTTTCCTAGCAGAAAGTTATTGATAAGAAATATTTGGATGTGTTTTAGGTGTATAATTGTTGTTTTTCTATTTTTCCCGTAGTTTTTTTTCCTTGTGTCGTTTGTCCAAAAAATAATTAATTTATTTTCAGTATCGTTTTTTACGAATAAGACGAAAACAACGCCTCGTATTAAAAAGCAATTAGCAACAAATTTGTAGATCTTTTTTAGATTTACAATTTTTGTCTATTCGTCTTTTTTTTATCTTGCATAGTTTGGTCTAAAAATAAAACTTTTAATATTGTGCGTTGTTTGGCTTGAAATTTTCATTTTCGTTTGCTTTTTGGATTTTAAATGCGTTCTTTTTTTCTACACCCTGAAAAAGTCTAAAAATTAATTTTTTATTGAATGTTTCAAAAGTTAGTTGAAATTCAAACCAAGTAGTTGAATTTTCAATCGAATAAGATCATTTTGCAGTGACAAATATTATAGTTAAGTTTTTAACTTAAAACTATAAATTTTTGAACTTAGCATTTAATAGTGACATTTCTAGTTTAATAACTAGATTTCCAAGTAATAACAATTCATTTTCAACAAAACAGATAAATCTTAAAAAAATAGTAGAAGTTTTAACCAAAATAGATTGATTCAGAACCAAAAATGTATAAGTAGATTATTTAATTTGGAAAAATAAACTCTAAACGGAAAAAAGCAAATATATTTTATTAGGTTCTATTTTTTCAGTTTATATCTAAGCGGAAAAATAAGAAGTTTTTAAAAAACAGGGGGAAACATAAGAATTTTTGAAAAATGAATAAAAAGGGAAATTGGGAAAAGAGTGTGAAAATTTTTTTTATTTTTTATTTTTTAGCATTTTGAAAAATTATTAGTCACATTATTTACTAAAGTTTTTTACAAAGTTCAATAATTTTTTCAAATTTTGTACCTCGATTTCAACTAGTGGTAAGACCTATGTAAATTATGGCTAAGAGCAGATATCCATAGGACGTGATCTTTGAAATCTTATCTTTAAATTGAGCCAAAAAAACTCTAAAAATCTTTACGGGCTTCTGAGATATAACTAAAAATGTCCAAGCGGATTGTCATCGAGTTTCTATCGGCTTAACGCAGATACGCTTGGACATTTTTAATCATATTTCACGAAGCCGTGAAGATTTTTCAAATTTTTAAGCTTAAATTTAAAATATGATTTTAAAAATTACCTCCTGTGAATTTTAGATTTTTGCTACAATTTTCCTAGATAAGAACACGATTTGAAGTCAGAGTACAAAATCCGAGACGCAGGTACGCTTAGACATTTTTGTTTATATCTGAGGAACCCTTGAGGAATTTTTCATTTTTCTTAGTCTAAATTGAAGATACGATTTAAGAGATTACTTTCTGTGAATGTCAGATTTTTGCCACAAATTTTGTAGGTAAAATTGCGATTTGAATCTGAGGTGGAAAATCAAAGATGCAGATACGCTAAGACATTTTTGATTCTTTTCGAAGAACCCGTTAATATTTCTTTAATTTTCTTGGCCTAAATTAAAGATACCATTGTCAAAATTTTGTCTTGTGAATTTTAGATTTTTTTCGCAAATTTTTCAGATAAATGCAGGATTTGAATCTGAGGTAAAAACTCCAAGATGCAGGTACGCACGGACATTTTTAATTCTATCTCCGGAATTTGTTATGATTTTTCTAATTTTCTTGGTAATACGATTTGAATTTGAGGTACAATATCGGAGACACAGGTACGCTTGGAGATTTTTGGTTTTATCTCTGGAAACCGTTAAGATTTTTGAAATTTTTTGTTGTAAGTTGAATATGCGATGTCACATATTACCTTCTGTGTATTTCAGATTTTTGCCACAAAAATTCTAGGTAAAAACGTGATTTGAATTCGAAGAACAAAATTTGAGAGGCAGGTAGGCTTGGAAATTTCCAATCTTAATCTTAGGAGCCCATTAGGTTTTTACTGATTTTCTTGGCCTTAATTAAAGATAAAATTCCAAAGATAACTTTTTGGATATTGTAGATCTTTTTAACAAATTTTCTAGGTAAGACAAAATTTGAGTTCGAGTTAAAAAATCCGAGATGCAGGTGCGCTTGGGCATTTTCAGTTGTATCTCAGAAACTCTTTAAAATTTTTCAAATTTTCTTGGCCTGAATTGAAGATACGATTTGAAAGATGAGCTTCTGTGAATTTTTAATTTTTGTCACAAATTTACCAGGCAAAAAGATGATTTGAATTCGGGGTACAACTTTCGAGACGCAGGTACACTTGGACATTTTTGGTTCTATCTCTGGAAACCGTGAAGATTTTTTTAATTTGTTTGGTTCAAGTTGAACGTACAATTTCAAAGATTATCTTTTTTGTAAATTTCAGATTTTTTACACAAATTTTTAAGATAGAAACACGATTTGAAGTCGGAGTGCAAAATCCGAGACGCTGGTACGCTTGGACATTTTTAGTTCTATCTCAGGAACCTTTTAAGATTTTTTCAATTTTCTTGGCCTTAATTAAAAATACGATTTGAAGGATTACCTCCTGTAAATTTTTTTTTTATTTACCACAAATTTTCCAGATAAAAACACGATTTAAATTTATGGTACAGAATCCGAGACGCAGGTACGCTTGGAGATTTTGGGTTTTATCTTTGAAAACCGTTAAGATTTAAAAAATTTTTGTGATTTGAGTTGAAAATGCGATTTCACATATTACCTTCTGTAAATCTTAAATTTTTGCCACAAATTTTCTAGGTGAAAACGCGATTTGAATTCGAGGTGGAAATTCCAAAACGCAGATAAGCTTTGACATTTTTGGTTTTTTATCAAAAGTCCGTAAGGATTTCTCGAAATTTCTTGGTTTTAATTAAAGATGCGATTTTTAAGGTTATCCCCTGTGAATTTTAGATTTTCGCCACAACTTTTCTATGTAAAAACGCGATTCGAATTTTTTAGTTACAAAATCAGAGAGACATGTAAGCTTGGACATTTTTGGTTCTATATCATGGATCCGTGAAGATTTTTTTAAATTTTTGGGCTTGATTTGTGCATACGATTTCAAGTGTTGACTTCTGTGATTTTTATATTTTTGCTACGAGTTCACAAGGCAAAGCACGATTTAAATTCGAGGTACGACACCCGAGACGCAGATATGCTTGGACATATTTGGTTCTATCTCTGAAAACCGTTAACATTTTTTGAATTTGTTTGGCCTTAATTTAATGAACGATTCAAAAAATTAAGACCAGTTCATTCCAGATTTTTTTCACCAATTTTTTAGGTAACAACACGATTTGAATCTGAGGCAAAAAATCTAAGATGCAGGTACGCTTGGAGATTTTTGATTCTATCCCAAAAAAACCCATTAGGATTTTTTTTATTTTTTTAGCCTAAATTGAAGATACGAATTCAAAAATTATCTCCTGTAAATTCAAGATTTTTGCCAAAATTTTTCTAGGTAAAAACACGATTTGAGTTTGAGATACAGCGTCCGAGACGCAGGGATGCTTGAAGATTTTTGGTTCTATATCTGGAAACCTCTAGGAATTTTTTCTAATGCTAAGCTCAAGTTAAAGATACGATTTTAAAGATCACCTCTTAGTGAATTTAAGATTTTCGCCACAAATTTTCTAGATAAAAACACGATTTGAATTTGAGGTACAAAATCCGAGACGCAGGTACGCTTAAAGATTTTTCGTTTTATCTTTAGAAATCTTTAAAATTTTTAAGATTTTTCTGATTTAAGTTGAAAATGCGATTTCACATATTACCTTCTGTAAATCTTAGATTGTTTCCACAAATTTTCTAGGTAAAAACGCGATTCAAATTTGAGGTAGGAATTCCAAAACGCAGGTAAGCTTTGACATTTTTAGTTTTTTCTTAAGAATCCGTTCAGATTTTTTAAAATTTCTTGGTTTTAATTAAAGATGCGATTTTCAAAATTATCTTTTGTAAATTTTAGATTTGCGCCACAATTTTTTTATGTAAAAACGCGATTTGAATTTCTAGTTACAAAATCCGAGAGACATGTAAGCTTGGACATTTTTGGTTCTATATCATAAAGCTGTAAGGATTTTTTCAATTTTGGGGCTTGATTTGTGCATACAATTTCAAATATTACCTCCTGTAAAATTTATATTTTTGCCGCAAGTTTACAAGGCAAAACACGACTTAAATTCGAGGTGCAACACCCGAGACGCAGGTGCGCTTGGACATCTTTGGTCCTATCTCTGGAAACCGTTGACATTTTTTTAATTTGTTCGGCCTGAATTAAATGTACGATTTTGAAAATTAACACCAGTAATTTCCAGATTTGTTCCACAAATTTTTTAGGTAACAGCACGATTTAAATATGAGGTAAAAAATCTGAGATGCAGGTACGCTTGGTGATTTTTGATTCTACCCAAAAAAAACCCTTCAGAATTTTTTAATTTTTTTGGCCTGAATTGAAAATACGAATTTTAAGATTATCTCTTGTGAATTTACGATTTTTTCCACAATTTTTCTAGGTAAAAACACGATTTGAGTTCGAAATACAACATCCGAGACGCAGGTATGCTTGGGGATTTTTAGTTCTATATCTGAAAACCATTAGGATTTTTTTATGTTTCTTAGCTTAAGTTGAAAAAGCGACTTCAATGATTACCTCTGAGTGAATTTCAGATTTTCGCCACTAATTTTCTAGATAAAAACACGATTTGGATTCGAGGTACAACATCCGAGACGCAAGTACGCTTGGAGAGTTTTGGTTATATCTCAGAAGCCTATTAAGATTTTCCTCATTTTCTTGCCCTGAATTGAAAATGAAGTTTCAAAGATTACTATCTGTAAATTTTAAATTTTTTTTAACCAATTTTTTAGTTAAAAACACAGTTTGAATTCGAGGTGAAGTGTCCGCGATGCAGGTACGCTTGGACATTTTTTATTCAATCTCAAAAACTCCTCAAGATTTTTACTATTTTCTTTGCCTCAGTTGAAGATAAGATTTAAAAGATTAACTTTTATTAATTTCAGATTTTTGCCACAATTTTCCTAGATAAAAACACGATGTGAGTTCGAGGAACGAAATGCAAAACGCAGATAAGCTTTGACATTCTTTTTTCTCTAGAATCCGTCAAGATTTTTAAAATTTTCTTGGCTTGAATTAACGACACGATTTCAAACATTATTTTCTGTAAATTTTAGATTTTTGCCACAATTTTCCTATGTGAAAACACGATTTGATTTCGAGGAACAACATCCGAGACGCAGGTACGCTTGGACATTTTTTGTTCTATCTCTGGAAGCAGTTAAGATTTTTTAATTTTTTTGATTTAAATTAAAGATACGATTTCAAAGATAACCTCTTCGTAAATTTTATATCTACAAATTTTCTAGATGAATACACATTTTGCATCTGACGTACAAAACTCGAGAGGCAGGTAAGCTTAGATATTTTTGGTTTTATCTTAGGAGATTGTTAGAATTTTTTAAAATTTTTTTAGCTTTAATTGAAGGTACAATTTCAAAGATTACTTTCTGTAGATTTCAGATTTTTTTTATCAAATTTTTTAGGTAAACGCACAGTTTGAATTCGAGGTGAAAAATCTGAAACGCACGTACGCTTCGACATTTTTGGTTCCATCTCAGGAACTGTTCAAGATTTTTCTAATTTTTTAGGCCTGAATTGAAGATACAATTTTACAGATTGATTTCTGTAAATTTTAGATTTTTTCCAGGAATTTGCTAGGTAAAAAGTTGATTAGAGTTCGGAGTACGAAATCCGAGATGCAGGTATGCTTGGACATTCTTGGTTTTTTCTCAGGAACCCTTTAATATTTGTTAAATTTTTTTTGTTTAAATTGAAGAGACAATTTTAAAGATTATCTTCTGTGAATTTTAGATTTTTGCCAAAAATTCTCTAGGTGAATACATGTGTTAAATTCGAGTTACGAAATTTAAAGTACGAAATTCGAGGTACGAAGTTCGAGAAATTCTTTAACTTTTTGAAAAAACTTCTCAAGTGATATTTTTTCTCTAAAAGGGCAGAAATATCTCTGTGTAGTTAATTTTTTCCGAAAGCATATATTTTGCTACACTCAAAAACAATATTTTGATTGGCGTGTCTAAAGAGACTACTCTTTTGTATACTGGTTTTGCATCTTTAGAAGCTGATATTCATATTTCATTTTCGGAAGTCGACTTT